>PVJA010014599.1:0-26847 GCA_004027025.1 Myocastor coypus | reverse complement strand
ACGGACATGAAACATCTAATATCCAACACCACAATCTTAACAGGAGACCTCAACACTCCCTTATCCAAAAAACATAGGTCAAGCAGACAAAAAATTAGCAAAGAAGTAGCAGAACTGAACCAGAACTTGGAACAGCTGGACATAGTGGACATACACAGAGTGTTCCACCCAACCATTTCCAAATACACATTTTTTTCAGCTGCACATGGGTCATTTTCTAAAAGAGATCACATATTAGTCCATAGATCATGCTTAAGTAGATGCAAGAAAACTGAAATTATTCCATGCATATTATCTGACCACAGTGCAATCAAATTGGAAATAAGTGACAGGAGAAACCATAGGAACTCCAGGATTACATGGAAATTAAACAACACTCTTCTCAGCAACCAGCGGGTTACAGATGAAACAAGATTAAACAAGATTAAACAGATTAAACAGATTAAAGATTAAACAGATTAAACAAGAAATTAAACAGTATCTATAATTTAATGAAAATTCAAACACAACCTACTGGAATTTGTGGGATGCAATGAAAGCAGTTCTCAGAGGAAAATTTATAGCTCTGAACTCACACATTAAGAAAGTAGAACGGGAACAAATAAACAATATTACACAGCACCTAAACCGACTAGAAATGGAAGAGCAAATGAAATCCAAAGCCCAAAGGCAGGAGGAAATTATAAAGATTAGAGCAGAAATTAATTCAATTGAGATAAAGAAAACAACATAAAGAATTAATGAATCCAAAAGCTGGTTCTTTGAAAGATTAAACAAGATTGATAAGCCCCTAGATAACTTCATCTAAAAGAGGAAAGCAAGGACTCAAATTCAAGCATAAGGACTGAAAAGCTTGAAATTACTACAGACCCAGCAGAGATACAGAGGATCATAAATAGCTACTTTGAAAATCTTTACTCTCCCAGAATTGAAGGCACAGATGAAATAGACAGAATCCTAGAAAAGTACAAATTACCAAAACTGAATCAAGAAGATATTAGAACCCTCAATAACCTAATAACAGCCAATGAAATACAAAATGTAATAAAAAGCGTACCGACAAAGAAAAGTCCGGGACCTGATGGATTCACTACTGAATTCTACAAGAAATTTATAGAAGACATAACCCCGATATTCCTCACACTCTTCAGTGAAATTGAAAAGGAAGCAATCCTTCCAAAGTCATTCCTAGAGGCAAGTAGTACACTAATACCAAAATCAGAAAGAGATGTAACTAAAAAAGAAAACTACAGACCAATTTCTCTCATAAACATAGATGCAAAAATTCTCAATAAAATCCTCGCCACTAGAATACAACAAATCATCAAGAAGACTATACACCACGACCAGGTAGGATTCATTCCAGGGATGCAAGGATGGTTTAATATACACAAATCTATAAATTCAATACACTATATCAATAGAGCCAAGACCAAAAATCACATGATCGTCTCAATTGATGCTGGAAAGGCCTTTGACAAAGTCCAACACTCATTCATGTTCAAAGTCCTACAGAAAATTGGAATAGAGGGCTTCTACTTCAGCCTGATAAAAGCCATCTACAACAATCCAACAGCTAGCATAATTCTAAATGGGGAAAAACTGAAGTCTTTTGTTCCCAAATCTGGTACAAGACAAGGATATCCCCTATCGCCACTCCTATTCAATATAGTTCTGGAATCATTACCTACAGCCATTAGACAAGAGAGAGAAAAGAAATAAGAATAGGTGAAGAAGAAGTTAAACTATCACTATTTGAAGACGACATGATAATCTACTTGGAAGACCCAAAGAACTCCACCAAGAAGCTACTGGAATTAATACACAAATTCAGTAGCATAGCAGCCTACAAAGTCAACGCACAAAAGTCAATAGCATTCCTCTACACAGATAACAAACACACTGAGAGAGAAATTAGAGAAACAGTACCTTTTATGATAGCACCAAAGAAAGTGAAATACTTAGGAATTAGCCTAAGGAAGATGTAATGTTCTGTGTCGGTGCCAAAAGAAATGACAAGAAGACCCGATGAAGGTAGCTCAGAAGACTTGCTAAGATCTGTCTCTCTTGAAGTGAGCCCCGAACTCTAGAAGCATCTCCTTTTTATTTAGGTCACACAATAGAAGATTTACAGGGAGGAGAGGGAATCACCAACATGTTAAGTAAGGGTGAAGATATCAATCAGGATTAAGCTGTTACACCTTTTTTAGATCCTAGTCTTCTAAGATCTCTAAATAGCAGATTACAGCCCACCCTAAACTTTGCTTATTGTTCTTTGCTTCTTTAAGATGCTAGTTTCTAATCTCTACAGGAAGTAAAAGACCTTTTCAATGAAAACTGTAGTACTCTGGAAAAAGAGATCCTAGAAGATTTCAGAAAATGGAAAGATATTCCCTGCTTCTGGATAGGAAGAACCAACATCGTGAAGATGGCCATACTGTCTAAATTGTTATACAGATGTAAAGCAATTCCTATCAAAATACCATCAACATACTTCACAGACCTGGAGTAATCACTCCTAACATTTATTTGGAACCAAAAAAGATCCAGAATTGCAAAGACAATTCTGGGCAACAAAAGTAAGGCAGGAGGCATTGCAGTTCCTGACCTAAAGTTATACTATAAAGCTACAACAATAAAATCAGCATGGTACTGGCAAAAAAAAAAAAAAATAGACCTGAGAGTCAGTGGAATAGATTAGAAGATGCAGAAGCAGATACAAACACACTCAGCCACCTTATCTTTGACAAAGGGACCAAGCATGTTTACTGGAAGAAAGATAGCCTCTTTAACCAATGGTACTGGAAAAATTGGCTCTCTACATGCTGAAAACTAAAACTTGACCTTAGTCTACCACCATACACGAAAATAAAGTCGAAATGGATTAAAGATCTAAATATTAAAAGAAAAACATTAAATCTCCTGGAAGAGAAAGTGGGAGAAAATCTTGAAGACATTGGGGTAGGGAAAAAATTCATGGACAAAAATCAAAATGCACATTTAGCACTTGAAAGCATCAACAAATGGGACCTCTTCCAGCTAAGAAGTTTTTGCACATCAAAAGAAATTATCAACAGAGTGAAAAGACAACCTACAAACTTCAAAAAGATTTTAACTAATAAGAACTCAGACAAAGGTCTTCTATTTACAATCTATAAAGAACTGAAAACCATTAGGGTCTCAAAATTCAAAGGCCCAATGCAAAAATGGGCATCTGAGATGAACACACACTTCTCGGAGAAAGAAATTCAGCAAGCTTATAAATACATGAAGAAATGTTCCACAACGCTAGCCATTCATGAAATGCAAATTAAAACAACACTTAGATACCATCTCATCCCAAAAAGAATGGCTATCATAAAGAAATCAACCAGCAATAAATGCTGGAGAGACTGTAGAGAAAAAGGAACCCTTCTCCACTGCTGGTGGGAATGCAGCCTGGTGCAACCATTATGGAAAGCAGTGTGGAGACTCCTTAAAAAACTAGAACTGGAAATCCCATTCAATCTGGCTATCCCCCTGTTATGGTTTATGTCTAGTTGTCCCCCCAAAGCCTCATGGAGTCACTGGGCAGGGACTTCTAGAGTTTGAGACTTGATCCATGATCCTTGGGATTATAGGTTTTAGTACTGATGGGATTATGGGTGGAAGTACTTCTGGGATTATGGGTGTAGCCTAGGGCAGGAGCTAAGGCGGAGAGCCTGAATGTAATATAAAGAGAGACAGAGAGATAGACTGGAGCTCTAGCTGTTGCTGCTGCTCTGCTGCCGTGTTGGTTGGCTGCCTCTGCCGCCGTTTGTTGCTGTTCCGCCGCCATGACCTGGATGCTCTCTGCTCTGTTCCACTCATCCTTGGGCCAGCCAAATATGGACTGAAACCTCCGCGAACTGTGAGCTAAATAAACCTTTCCTTCCTTCATTTTGAGTGTTGGGTATTTGTCCCAGCAACGAGCAAAATGTAACTAAGACACCCCCTACTAGGACTTTTCCCAGAAGAACTGAAAACCTCATATCATAGTGATGTCTGTGCACCTATGTTCATAGCAGCACTATTTGTGATAACCAAACCTTGGAAACAACCAAAATGCCCATCATTTGAAGAATGGTTAAAAAAAATGTGGTATTTTTATACAATGGAATATTACTCAGCTATAAAGAATGATAAACTGGAAGACTTCATATAAAAATGGATGTACATTAAGCATATACCCATAAGTGAAATAAACCAGACCTGCATTTGTAAATATTGTATAGTCACCCTAGTACAAGAAATCCAAAGAAGAAATAAAAATGGAAAGGCATAACATAGCTGAATGGAAATCAAAGATTTTTGAAGCAACACTAAAACTACGCTTGGAATGTGTGTCATTTGGGACTTTCAAATGTGCGCTGCTTCTATTGTAAACTCAGTTACTGCCATACTCTCTTTCAAGTAAATGATTGGTTAACCAAAAGATGAATAAGGATATTAATTAAGAATAAGAGACTAGGCAAAATACTACAGGCTTGAGAGGCTACAATTTTATATATCCTTATATTTCTAAATGTCTGTGTAAAAATGTGTAACTGCTTTTATCACAGTCTGTAGAGATTTATTAGAATATCAATGATTGAAGGAAGAAACCAATGTCAAGCTAAGTCTAAGATGTGTGATAGTTAGAAAGGTAGTGAGGTTGAGCTCAATTACCTATGTTCTGAAGTAATTGTATCATGAAGCTTTTCTGCTGGAGGGTTGATAATGTAAGTTAATAGACCAAAAATTGGAGAAAAAGAAGGGCTACGAGGATAGCCATCATTTTAGCTCTAGCCCCTCAAGGTCAGTGAGAACTCAGGACATAAGAGAACCTGTGCTGTAACATCCTATAACTCAATGGTTTCCAAAATTTTCTGGTCAAGGAGATTATGGGACCTCAGAGGAAAGGAATAAGTGAAGTATAGTGTGCCTAGGGAGAGTCACTTGGGGAGAAAATGTTCTCTCAGGCTTTCACAGAGAGCAAACTGGTCAAGCATTGGCCGTGACTCATCCCAATGGCTGACACTGACAACAGTTCTCCAAAGCACTGCATATGGTTCCAAAGTTAATTCTGAGGAAATTTGACCCTGGAAAGTACAAATGATGAAAGTTTTGTTAGACAGGTCTTGCTTTGGCTTACACTTGATCACCCAAAAGAAAGGCTTAATTACGAGGCATAAAATGCAGAGCTAGATTAGTAAGATGAGATGTAAGAGACTTAAATCAACAACCCTCAACATTGCCAGTTTCACTGGTAACCCACTGCAATTATGAAACATTGAACTATATATACAACTACTTCCTTCTAGTTCAAAGAGAAGAAAACTTTTTCTTTTCTTCTTCTTGTTCTTTTTTTTTTCCTTCGGAACCAATATTGATTAGAAAGTTTGTCACATCTGCACCCTGGGCTCTGTATAACATTTGTGAGGACAACAATATGCCGTGTCTCAGCTATTGTGAATGTACTACTAACATGTTTTGAAACTCTCATATTGTCATCTCTTATTAAAAGTAATAAAAAATAAAATTAAAAAAATTAAGGTGA
This sequence comes from Myocastor coypus, assembly GCA_004027025.1. Lineage (NCBI taxonomy): Eukaryota > Metazoa > Chordata > Mammalia > Rodentia > Myocastoridae > Myocastor > Myocastor coypus. The sequence goes on along the minus strand of PVJA010014599.1, from coordinate 21,290 downwards.
CAGCATATTTGGTGGCTGGTGAGGGCTGGCTCTGCACAGGGATTTGTTTTTGCCACCATCACACAGCTGAAGATGCCAAAAGGTCCCTTGGGTCTCTTATGTAAGGACAATAATTCCATTCACCTTTATCTTCCAAAGTTCTCACCTCTCAATACCATCACACTGGAGATTAAATTTAAATGTATAAATTTTGTTGGGACACAAATATTCAGCCTGCAGGATTCTCCCCCTTGCCAATTAGTTCATTTTTCCAAAGCTGACCCTAGATTAGGAACACAAAACAGATGCTCAGTGTGTCCTGAATATACTATATATTTTCTAAAAGTTTTAGTATGGTGATACTTTATTAACCATAAAATAAAATGTTTTTTCAAATATTTTATAAACTAAGCCGGGTGTGGTGGCACACGTCTGTAATCCCAGCAGTCAGGAGGCTGAGGCGGGAGGATCAGTGAGAGTTTGAGACCAGCCTGGGCTTACAAAACTGAGCTCAAGGCCAGCCTGTACTGTACAGCAAGACCCTGTCTCAAAAAGACAAATATATATATATATGTATATATATATATATTTTTTTTATAAACTAGAAGTATATTCTGTTTTAGAATTATGTATTATCTGTCAATTCCACTTCTGGGTATATTCCCACAGGAACTAAGATGAGGTCTTGAAGAAATTTGTACATCATGTTCCTAATAACATTATTCAAAATAGTTCAAATATCGAATCACCTAAGTGTCTGTCCGTGAGTGAAGAGGTAAGGGAAATATGGTATGTTCATACAATGAAATACCATGCAGCTTTGAAAAGGAATGATATTCTGCAATATGCTACAGTAGCAATGAACCTTAAGCCATCATACTAAATGAAATAGGCCAGTCACAAAATGGCAAACATATGAGTCCCATTATGTGAGTCATAATCATAGAGACAGATACAGAATGGCAGGTTCCAGGGGCTGGGGAAAACAGGGAAAGAAGAGTTAGTTTTCAGTGCACATAGGTAATTTTTGTAAGATAAGTTCTGGAGATGGATGGTGGCAATAATTGCAATGGTGTCAGTGTGCTTAATTTCAGCTGAGTTTGGTGATGCACAGGTATAGGCCTAGTACTCTGTGAGGGCCAGACACCAGTTAAATAACACCAGTTATTTAACAACTTAGTAAGACCCTGTCTGGAGGGGAGGGGAAGTGTTTTTGTATATATGGGTTGCTGGGAATGTAGCTCAATGTAAAAGGCCCTGAGTTTAGTCCACACTACTACTACGACCACCACCACCACCACCACCAGAAAAATAAAAGTACTTAATCCCACTAAACTGTACATGGAAGAATGATTAAAAGATTCATTTTATGTTGTGTGTATTTTAGAACAGTTAGTTCTTTTATTTCATTTCATTACTATAACAAGATATCTGTGGCTAAGTCATTTATTTTTAAAAGTTTATTTAACTCATAGTTCTAGAAGCCAGAGCATGGCTCCAGTATCTTCTTAGATTCTAGTTAGTCTTCTTTCTGGATGATAACATGGCAGCAGGCATCTCATGTTAAAAGTACCAGATATAGCTTGCTTTTATAGTAGTAAATCACTTACTAACCCTTTATTTCACAAATGGGTTCATACATTTATGAAGGCAGAGCCCTAATGATATAATCACTTTCTACAGAACTCACCTCCACATATGTAAGTTTGCATAAATTGGGACACATTCAAACCATAACACCAATATTGTCCTTAGGTATTTACAGATGGTTATCCTTCATATTAAAGTTATAGGGTGGGATAATGATTAAATTCTCAGCATTTGAATTCTGAAAATATGTAGTGACTAGAAGAGATGCAATGAGGATGTTATATCCTCCATCTATTGTGTGGTTGGAGCAGTTTAGACTCAGAAAATGAATACAAATATGTGTAGTAATGTCACCCATGCCCAAGACAGTGATGGGGGACAGTTAATAAGTGGTTACAAAATTCTTTGTAAATACAGAATATATTACAGAAATATAAAATATCTACAATAATAGTAATTAGTTGTTTTAATTACTACCTCTATTCTCTGTGTGCAGCTGTCTCTCAAAATACACTTGGAAGTCAAATCACCCTCTATCAATAAATAGCAACCTTCCTCTTTTGTAGACCCTGCTGTGAAGCTGTTTTTCACGCCCTTCACTGCCGAGACACTTCCTCCTCCCTATTGCAGGTGATCAACAAAATTTGAATACTGAAATTAGCAGGGAAAAGAAAACAGTGGAGGGAGGGGTTGATTTCTGTGCCTCTCATCTGTAGCCAACATAGGCTCAATGTAAACAACTTGTGTCTTCCTTCCCCAGTTTTTCTTTTTCTTTTTTTCCCCACGGTACTGGGGATTAAACTCAGGATCTTGTGCTTGTCAGGCAAGCGTTTATTCTACTGAGCTATCTCCCCAGCCCCCCAATTTTCCATTATAAATATTCTGTGGCTGGGTATATAGCTCACAGGCAGAGTACATTCCTAGCACACGTGAAGCCCTAGGTTCAATACTCAGTGCAAAAACAAAACAAAACTACACATAAAGCAAAATAAACTTCAAACCAACAAACACCAAAAATATTGCTCTGACTTCTTAGATGGTGGATATTTTTCTAGCAGATTCTTAGATTTGTAGCTAGTATCTGAGGGAACTTGACCCAGGTTCTTTCTTTTTGGCTAGCATTTGTAAAAGTACAAATTCCTCTTGGTCTCAGAAATTTTGATTTAACATGAATCACTATTACCTTTTTAGGGTACTGTTGACATATTAGGCACTCTCATAGAGAGAGGACAAATATCTTTGCCCTTCCTGTTCCTTATTTAAAACATGATTTGTGTTTTCATCTTAGGTATTTAGTGATTTAAAAATGGTTTTTCTTAACAGCACAAAAAGCAAACAAATAACAGTGACTCTTCACTTGAGCCCAAAAAAGCCTGATAGGCAATAATGTTGGTCCTTTATTTTTGTATCCTTTGTTATTTTATTTATTTATGTTTTTTGTGGCACCAGGGTTCAAACTCATGACCTTGTACTTGCCAGGCAGGCACTTGTGCCTTGGAGCTATCTCCCCAGCCCCTTCCCTTGTTATTTTAAAGCTTTGTGTTGAATCACTTCTTCACTGGGCATATAGCTATAACATATTAATTATTTAGAGATGTCTATCTTTGGCTAAATAAAGTTGATTAACCCCTTAATTTATATAAGTTCATATCCTGTCAAGTCTGAGGACACCAAGATAGAATTTATAGATATTCAACTATTCCCAGAAGTCTTTATTCTAAACTGAAGGTCATCTTGGATTACAAACAGAGCCTCACAAGACTGAGATTGCCATAAACAAAAATAATCATTTCGTAGAGAACAAGTGGCTAACATCAAGAAAAAGGATTTCTAGAGCCTTTCTGCAAAGGCAGACCTGAAATAATGATCAAAAAAGACTAGCCCCAGAAAAATCTATAAGAACTGGGCTGGGATTACAGGCATGCCCCACCACGCCCGGCCCAAGGATTGTGATTTTTTAAAACAAGATTTTCAGCAAATGCTATGAACTTTTACATTCCTGGAAACTAGGGATAAGAAATATAATCATAAGATGTTATGGTTTGTATCTAGTTGTCCCCCCAAAGCCTCATATAGTGTTGGGGCTGGGACTTCTAAAGTTTGAGATTAACTCATGATCCACTCAGTTTATGGGTGATCCACTGGGATTATAGATTTTAGAACTGCTGGGGTTATGGGTGTGTGTGCTATACCCAACCTGGGGCAGAGAGTTTGAATGCAATATAAGAGAGGCAGAGTGACAGACTATCTCTCTGTTGCCATTGTTGGCCTGTTACCATTGTTGCTGCTCCACTCATGAACTAGATGCTTTGTGCCCTGTGCCTCTCAGTCTCGAAGCCAGCCAAATATGGACTGAAGCCTCAAATAACTGTAGGCTGGATAAACCTTTCCTTCCTTCATTTTTGGTGTTTAGTATTTGTCCCAGCAACAAGAGAAGAGTAACTGAAACATAAGGCAAAGTAGATAAAAGGAGCTTCTACATGATTGTAAGATAGCCTCATAATGGTCATTTGCTAGTTTCTTATTATAATAGAAAGAATCCAAATATCCTTTATACTGAGCATTGGAAAGTAATAGCAGGGAGACAAAAAGATAAGATAGAGTGACCACTGGAAAGGTATGAGTTAGGTTTCCAACTGTTCTCAGAAGAGGTATCACAGTCAAACCTTCAAGGCTCACTGTCCTATATTTTTAAAAATTTAATCAAATTTATTGGTACATTTGAGGAATACATAATGATTATGTTCATTATGGAGAATTTGTACTTGTACATGACATAACTTTATTTTTCCCCATTCTCCTGCCTTCCTTCAATCACTCTTCCCCTTCCTGCTTACAAAAGTTTCATTTCCATATTGTTATTTTTTTCTTATCATTTTTCTTTTTCCTTCTTTCCTTCCTACCTTCCTTCCTTCCTTCCTTTCTTCCTTCCTTCCTTCCTTCCTTCCTCCTTCCTTCCTTCCTTCTTTCCTTCCTCTCCCTCTCTCCCTAGTTTCCCTTCCCGCTTGGATATTTTCTTCCTATTTCACAATATCTGTTAAAAATTTTGGTCCTTATTTATGCATTCAATTTCTCACACCAGAGAAATAATGCAGCATTTACATTTGATTTATTCCACCTAAGAGGATAGCCCTAAGGTGAATTTTAGCTAAAAATGTCTCAAATGTCTCTCAAACTTTTCCTCCTTCATGGAAGATATATATATCCATTCACTATTTGATGGGCATTTGTGTGGTTTCCAAGATTTAGGTATTACAAGCTGTGCTGCTATAAAAATGGGTGTTCATATATCACTGTGATATGATGGTTTTAATTCTTTTGGAAATATACCAAGAGTAGGAATAACTGGGTAGAATGGAACCTCTATTCCTAGTTTTTGAGGCATTTTCACACTGATTCCACAGTGGTTGTACTACATTCCAAGCAGAAGAGGAGGAGGGTTCCTTTTCCCCACAACCTCTCCAGCATTTGTCATGGGGGTGATTTCTTTCTTTCTTTTTCAGGACCAGGGTTTGAACTCACAACATTGCACTTGCCAGTGAGGCACTTGTGCCACAGAGCGATCTTCCCAGCCTCTTGATTTCTTAATAATAGCCATCTTTTCTGGGGTGAAATAGACACTCAGGTTTGTTTTAATTGGCATTTCTCAAATGACCATATATTTATCTGCTGTTTCTACCTCTTCATATGAGAAGTATCTATTTCAGATGCCCATTTTTGGATTGGGTCTTTAAATTTGGAGACTCTGATATTTTTGAGTTCTTTATATATGCTGGACAGTAGTTCTTTGTCTGAGAAATAGCTGGTGATTTTTTTCCCCACACTGTGGGTTGTCTCTGTAGTCTGTTGATTGTTTCTCTTGTTGTGCAAAAGCATTTCAATAAGATGAGGTCCCAGTTATTAGTATTTGAAGAGTTCTAAGTGTCCGCAGTCAGTTGAGGGCTTTTTGTAGTCCAGATAGAAATCACAAATCAGTAAAGTGCAGCTCTACCAGAAGGGCCTATGCCATCAGTTGATACCAGTTTATGCCAATTGGTCAATTCTGCCAGTTGCTGCTCTTCATCAGCTGCTAATCTATGAAGATCTTCAGAACTAACTGAGTTTAGTGTTTATTGCTCTTTTTAAACTTTTCTGTCAAGGCTATTTGGAAGTAGAATCCCAAGTAGATTTACAGGATCTTCTGAGCCCAAACTATCCAAGAAATGTTTTGAGCAGATTTACGGGATTACTACAGCAAAGTGTTATTTGCATGGAGCCTGTGCAGCCATGCAGGGACCTCACAGGAAGCCCTCCTACACTAACTTCAGGAGTGTAAGAAGAGTGCTTATATAACCACAGCAAACCTGTGATTCCAAATTCAAGGCTGCCGATTGGCCCAAATTGGTACAAAGGCAAGCCTTGTGGTCTGAGATCACTAATTGGTCCAAACTCAATTCTACTGCTTAATTTAAAATGGAGACCGCTGTGGTCAGAGTAGACATCTTTCCGAGAAGGTGAAGGGCATCTAGGATAACTGCAACTATCATGGTGGCAGTTAGGCAGAACACTGGGAAATCTGAGCTGTTTCATAATCATTATACTTCCACAGAAATTGCTGGCCAAAGCCCAAGAAGCTTCACGAGGCCTGGATGTGTTAATTACAGTTTATTGAAGTTTAGAGGTGTTAGAGATGTTAATAATGGGGTGGTATTGCTTCCTAATCTCTGCTAAATTAGGGGTTGTTCACTCATCATTTTTACAAAAAGTTGGCAGCAGTGGCTGGGGTGGGAAAGTGGCATCACACCTCTTGCTGGAGTGGTCTGTACAGTGGCCACTAAGTCACTTGGAAGGATACTGAGGCAAGTTGTTCTACTATATCCCTGGCCAACCCATGCTCCACTCTGGCAGTCACTGGGAGGCAGAATAGAAGAAATATGGGTACAAAGGAGACAAGGAAAAATGGAATTTTAACATAATTCTTTGAGGAAAAACTACAGATTCAAGACACAAGGTTCAAAAAAATGTAATTCAAGGTCAACTTAAAAATTTTTTTTTCTTTTCTTTCTCCCAAACACAATAAGCCTGGGCAATTCCCTTTCACCTGTAAAGTGGACTTTTTCAGTTGTGAAAAAATGATGTCTTTTTTTTTTTTTTTGAGAGTAGGAAAATTTATTGGGGAATAGGACCAGCTCATGAGAGACAAGAATGTCCTGAATGCGTTTCCCTCCAACACTGAAATGGGTTGCTTTCTAACATAGCTTTCCAGATGGATAACTTGAAAGGTAATAGAAATATATATCCTAGATCACCTATCTTGAAGACACCCCAAAAAGTCCATAAATATACCCAGTTCCAGATAGTAGTCTGTCTGTCTGTCCGTCTGTCTCTGTCTCTCTGTTTCTGTCTGTCTGTCTGTCCATCTGTCTCTGTCTCTCTGTTTCTGTCTGTCTGTCTGTCTCTCTTTCTCTTGTAATGTGCTTGTAATCCCTGATATAGGAAGATCACAAGTAGGCCACCTAAGCCACATAATGACATTCTATATATATTTTTAAAAAGACCAGCTAGGTGTGGCAGCATACACCTGTAATCCTAGCAGTTGGGAGACTGAGGCAGGAAGATTCTTGTGTTTGAAACCAGCCTGGGCTACAAAGTGAGCTCAAGGTCAGCCTGAGCTACATAGCCAGCTGTCTAAAAATAAAAACAAAAACAAGGACACATACACACACAAAAGAGAAAGCTGTACATAGTTTTAAATTTGCTCAAAAGCTATATATAAAATTTAGGAATTTTAGCCAGGTGTGGCGGCTCACGCCTGTAATCCCAGCACTTGGGAGGCTGAGGCAGGAGGACTGGTGCGAGTTCGAGACCAGCTTGGGCTACAAAAGTGAGCTCAAAGCCAGCCTGAACTGCATGGTGAGACCCTGTCTCAAAAAGGCAAAAAATAATAATAAAAATAATTTAGGAATTTTGGGGCAAAGGTTAAACTTTGGATTGATGTTCAGTTTTATTCTCAGTTTAATACAAAACCATTGCACTGTTGCAAAGGAAGTAATAGAATCATATACATGTACGTACAGTGATATATTAATTATCAAACTCGATTCATTTCAAATTTGTTCTCAAAGCCCAAGAAGTTTGAGAATTAAACATATTTTCTCATAAGAGATAAAGGAAAATTAAATAACTGGTTCTGAGGTTCTAAAATTACACTTAAAAATTGGATTTTTCTAGGATTTTAACAAATTTCACAATGTTTTAAATCTATTCTCAGTTTTACTTTTAAATTTACTGCTGGTATCACTACCTTTCTTTAGAACCATGGTTTATAATATTTTAGGCAAATAACATGCAAAAAAAAAAGAGCACACCGATGAATGTTTTCACATGCTAACAAAAGCACTATGTATTGTCTGAGACAGAATCTTACTCTGATGTGTCACCTCTTTGTGTCCGTAATGAAGTGTGATGCATGACTTCATTGTTGATCTGAATAGGTTTTTTGAAGTTGGAGTTTTGGTTCAACAATGGGATAAAGTAATATATATATATATATATATATATATATATATATATATATATATCAGAAAAAATGTGTATACAAATATATATTAGTATATATATAATAAAATATATATACAGATATATATCAGCATATATTATATATGTATATACATATATATATAATTTCTTTTTGAGACTCAGTATGTAGTTCAGGCTGGCCTTGAACTCATAGTGATCCTCCTGCTCCAGCCTCCTGAGTGCTGGGATTGGATGTATCACCACTTCCAGCTGATCATATTCCTATTTCATTTATTTATTTATTTATTTATTTATTTACTTAATTATTTGTTTTGTATTTTAGTGAAGGGTGTTAAGGGTCTCACTACTAGATTGGACTCAATGATCTCAAGCTTCCCAAGAGTGGGGATTACAGCTATGTGCCACCATGCCCAGTCTCAGTTGCCGGCTCGGTATGCCCTGGTGATGGGGCTGGCACAGCAGCCCGGGGATTGAGCCCCACGTCCCTGCATCTGCTTGCAGGCACTTTAATCCACTGAGCTATTTGGCCAACCCCATATTCCTGTTTGAAAGGGCTATCCTGAATGCTTCTCTAGCATTGTCTAGAGGAGTAAGAATGAAAGCTGAACAACTGGTGCAGAAATGTAGATATCTCAAGCTAAGGTGTTTACAGGGGAATTGGCAAAAGGCAACAAGGCAATAATTGCTAGTGATTAGATGTTCTGTATGAGAGAAAGTGAGGTTAATGATGGTCCATGAATTTTGGCTTGAGCAACTGGGTGAAAGGAGATGCAGTTCACTGACATGGGGGAACTTCGAGGAGGACAGGAGTGTTCAATTAGAAATATTAAATGTAAGAGATCTAGTTGACATCCAGGTGGAAATTTTGATTATGTGGTTGCATATGTTAGTATAGATTCAAAAGAGAGGCCTGAAGAAATAAAATTTGAGTCATCAAAGTATACACAGTATTTAAAGTCATGGAAGAGATAAATCATGTGGAATGTGAGTAGAGGTAAAAAAAAAATAAATAAAACAAACAAGCAAGCAAGCAAAAACGAAGAGAACTGAGTCCTGGGGCATTCCAACAATTAAAAATCTGAAAGCTGAGGAGGTGCAGGTGAAATGATGCATGGCTATAGTCCAGAATTCTGAAAAGCTGGCATTATGGTTTATATTTAGGTGTCTCGTAAGAGCCTCACAGACAGGGCTTGTGGGAGATGGTTGGACTATGAGTGCTATAAATGACATGGTATTAGGAGAGTGAGCCTGGTCAGAAGAGACAGCCAGTGGGGACATGGCCTGGAAATATCTGTTTCCCTCCCCAGATGCTCTTCCTGCTCACTGCTTCTTGTCTGCCATGAGGTGAGCAGCTTTCCTCCGATAGTCCCTTGCACCATGCTGCTTCTACCTGGAGCCAATCAGCCATGCAAACATGGAGACTACTGAAATTAGGGCCAAAATAAACTCCTCTACCTTTAAGTTATGTGTGTTAGGTATTTTGTCCCAGCATCGAGGGAAGTAACTGGGCAGCTGGGGATTGCTTTCTGGAGGATCACAGTTTGAGCCAAGCCTGAATAACTTAGCTACTTAGAGAAATCCTGTTTCAAAATAATCAGGCATAAAAGGGCTGGAGATTTAGCTCAGTGTGAAAGCCCTGGGTTCAATCCTTAGTACTACCAAGAAAAACAAAAATAAATTATATGACAGAGAAAAGAAGTATAAATTGAAAAGTACAGAATAAAGGGAGTGATTTGGTTTTACATAGTAAAGGAGGAATTCTATAACTTTTTAAAGTATTTTTCCTTATTTATTTATTTTACGGTTTCAAAACACTTTAGTAGGATAGCTACAATAATTGATACAATGCATATTGTTGTTTTCATAGTAGTTGTTCAGAGTACAAGATGAAGACATGATAACTTTTCTAAACACTATTGGTACAAATATTTCTTCTCATTGAGCTAAGAGAAAGTAGTTGTATATTGTAGAGCAATATTTCATAGTAGTAGTGGGTTATCAGCAGAACTAGCAATGGCAAAGACTTTTGAATTGAGCCTTTTACAACTTCTATAACATTTTTGCATGTTGAAGGAATAGTAAGATGATTCACTAGAGATTAGGATGATAAAACTACTTTTAGTTAAATAATGATATTAACAGAGTTCAAGGAGTAGACTTTCAGTAGGAGGATATAGTGATTCCCTATGTGAAACATCTAGAGAACACAGTGGTCCACAAATAGAAACCTCTAACATAATCAAGAAGGTAACCTGCGGCCTTGACGGTGTCCAACCTTTTGGTTGGGTTGCACTGAGTGAAGTGGAACTATCTCTAGATGCACCCAAAATCTATAATTAATATGTAATGGTAACAATTTTTTCTTAATTTTTATTGTTTTGTTAAACATCAGAAGAAAAGAGGGTACATTGTTGAGGAGGTACAGGTTGAACATACTGGAAAGGATGGTTGTTGTTTAGATGATTCCCACAGTATGGAAACACAGCAGGTACTAGGAAAAATCAATTTAAGATTTCTTATGGATACGAAGAATTCTGTAAGCCTTTAAAAATAATCTTTGGTGAGAAATAATGGTATATGTCTCCAGCTACTCAGGAGGCTATGGCAGGAGGATTGCAAATTCATGCCAGCCTGCGCAACCTACACCCCACAGATCCAAAAAGATGCTCATCAAAGAGCATTTGTGGGTGGCAATTGAGCACATGAAAAGGTGTACACCATTAGCCATTTGGAAAGCTCAAATTAGAAAGCACAAACCATACCAAATATGTAATACCCTCGGTTCATGAATGCTTCTGTTTAGGAACAATTTGGTTCATGACAAAAGCATCCAACAAAATTTTCTTTTTGCTCAGGAATTCTGCATCAAGTGATATACATGATTGTGGTCATCTTTCTGCTCTGACTCATAATTGTGGCTTTCTTTTCTTGATATCGTGTTCTTAAACAGACTTGCACACTGTCCGAGAAGCTTTTTGTGTGCTTTTAGCACAAGCAGGACTGTGCAGTATTAGTCAATCTAGCATGACTCCAGAGAAAGCACAGTGAAGTAAAAGAAAACATTGAATGCTAATGAAGGTGACAAGGATGTACAGAGCAAGAATGGAAAGAAGAGATTTTGAAGAAAATAGTCATTGAATTGAAAAAGGAAATTATAGAAAAGCATGAGCATGGTACACTTGTGACTTTTCTTTCCTCAGGGTACAAGACAGAAAAGTTGACAATCTCAAGTTATTTTGAAGAATAAGGATGCCATCCAAAGAGCTGATTCAACAAAAGGAGTAAAGTATTAAGCAAGCAGATGACACAAGTCTGGAAGAAGTGGAAGGGCTTTTGTTAGTGTGGCTTAATGAGAACTAGCTGGCAGGGGATACTGTTAGTAAAGCTATGATCTGTGCAAAGGCCAGGAAATTGGACAGTGATTTACTCTTAAGAAAACCCCTGTACATGTACAATAAGTGACAACTTTAAAGCTAGGAGAGGTGGTTTGATAAATCTGCAAGAGAAGTGGCATCCACAATGTGGTAAGGCATAGTGAGGCTTCCAGTTCTCACAAGGCTGCTTCAGAGGCCTACAAGAAAGAGTTCATGAAAGGAGAAGGATGCGTTGCTCAAGTGTGCAGCTGCAGTTAAACAGGGCTCTTCCGGAAGATGCTGAACAAACCTATGGTCATGTAGGAGGAAGAGGCATTGATTGCCAGGGCAAAAGCCCATGAGGGGGACAAACTGACCTTCAACTATGTGCAGATGAAGCCCTAGTCTGAAGATCAAGCCACTACTGATGACCATTCCCAGACTTCTTGAGCATTCAGGGAACAGAATGTGAGTAAGGTCAGGCTGACTGTCACATGGAGGGTCACAACACAGTTGTTCATGGAATGGCTGCATGAAGTGCTTGCATCCACTGTTAAGAACTACCTTTCTGACAACCAACTGCCTGAAAAGTGGCTTCTCTTGGTGCACACTGCCCTAATATATCATGCAGCTGTGGTGGATGATATGGATGCCAACTGTGACTTTGTGAAGGTCAAGTTTCTCCTCCACAACACAACCTGTGCCTCTTCTGCAGCCCGAGGACCTGTGCATGAAAGCAATCTACTGAGTGTTTCAATGTCACTCAAGAGACAGCCTTAATGCTGTAAGAGTTTTGGAAGAAACATTCATGTCCTCCACAGCATGCTCCTCATTGACAAAGCCTGGGAAGATGTCACGCACTTGAAGTGGCCTGGAGGAAAGTGTAGCCAGAGTGTGTCACTGAACTGGACTTTGAAGGGTCTGAGACACAGACAGGGGAGGAGATTGTGTCCATGGGCAAGAGTAGGGGTCTGGACATTGATGGTACAGAGAAGCGGCTGATGGCAGAACTTGCTGAACTCCAGAGTGTGCCACAGAAGGCACTTACTGAGGATCACCCCACTGAGTAGGAGGAAGACAGGGAGGAGGCTAACAGCGACGAGATAAAATCCATTATGAAAAGATGGAATGAGTGCCAGGGATTCTCCGAGAAGCTCCACCCCACATAACTGTAGCAGAGTATTGAATCTGATGAGCAATAATGTGATCTCTTATTTCTGGAGGATCACATAGCACAGGAAAAAATTAGTGATATTAGATAAATTTTTTTTCATCAAAATTCATTCCGCATCTAAGAAACAAAGATGAGAGGCATCAATTCTAACCGAAGATCTCCCCAATGTCTTCATCAAGGAGGACTCTCTCCAAATGGTAGGCTCCTCTATGCTCATCTTTCTTTTGTTGCCACAAGTTGTCCCAAGCAGTGTTAGTGATTTTTCTCCTCATACAGTAGTGTACTGTACTTTGTTTCATATTTTAGTGCTATTTTGTGTAGGGCCTCACTACACAGCTCAGACTCCTAGTGATCCTCCTGATTTGTACCTCCCTAATGCTGGGATTACAGGTGTGAGCCACCACATCTAGACTCCATTGCTGGCTCAGCATGCCCGGTGGCAGGGCCAGCACAACATGCGGTGCCAAGATTCGAATTCTGGCCCTTGTGCTCACCTGAGCAAGTGCTTAGTCCACTGAGCTATATCTCCAGCCCTTTGTTTCATATTTTAGGGGTGATACGTATAGTTCAGAATGGAATGACATTTACATTGAACCTTATGAAGAAATTTGATTTGGTTCTCAGCCATTTCATTTTTTGACCCAATTCATGGAACAAATTAAATTCATGAACAGACAGACCATTTTACTAATTTAAAAATACTGAAATCTTATTTGTCTCAATTTAACCTAAGAGCAAAATAATATTTGCAGATCTGCAAGCCCTCTCCCAAATGATACTTATTTCTGGATTAAATGTGCTAGACCTCTCTTGAGGTCAATGACAAGGAAAATTCACTTTAAAATCTGCAAAAGATGCCAAGGAATCAAAAAACTCACTTGTATGGACAACATTTTTCTATCCTTCTGTGGTAGAATGCTAAGAAGGCTGACCTTGTGACCCTCGTCTAATGTTGCTGTCTATAACGAAATCTGAACTCTTATTGGCCTTGGACATTTCACTTTGAGCTTTACTGACTTCTAAAAATTCTTCTCTCAAAAAGTCTACTTTTAGGGTTTCTGACAACAAAATTCATGCAGATTTTTATTCAACACACATACAAAAAAAAATCAAATCTGTGCTCCTCTACGCCTTTGTCCCAGTTTCAATGTCCTTTCTTCAAACTGTATGTCAGGAGATATGTGTGTCACATTTCTAGCAGTGAGTCATCTGAAAACGTTTTCTGTATATTTTAAGCACAAACCATGCCGTGAGGGCAGATGCATCTCCAGGATACCAAAGAGGAGCCTGGGGAACTGGATTAAATTCAGCTTGCCAATCAAGAACTACATTCCAGGTGGTGACAACTATTAGCATCAACTCAGGTGGATGTCTTTTAAAGACACTTGGCCAAAAATACCCTGGGGAGCTTGAAATACAGAACAGTTTATTTTTTTTTGGCACATTTAGCGTGTTCTGAATATCTTTTGTGATGTATCTAGAGATGTGGAGTCAAGGTCTAACTTCTTTAGTAAGGAAGTCATTAGTTTGCTGTACCTAAACACAGCAACAACAAAAGCAGCAGTTCAGTGACATGCTAAGCTCAGTGTATTCTGATTCTGTGCCTGGAAGATTGATCAGTTGAGTTTGTGAGTTACAGGCCAACCAACCTGGGAAATAACAACACCCCATCCCCTGAAACAACCCAAATATAGCAAAACAAAAGCAGGTCAGAGTTAGGTTAGAGAAAAGCAAAGCAGTGAGGCCTGGAGTGTGAAAACAGGTGGAAGAGAGGGCCGGGATTCTGTTTCCTTTGAAGTCCAGCAGCTTGGCAGCATGATGAAGGGCTATAACCTCATCAAACTGTCTAATATTCTAAGAGTCTTCTTTGAAGAAAATGCTTTAGGACGGAGGAGACTGGCAGAATGTCATTTTCAAGTGAAATACACATGTTTTGTATTTTTACTTGCTCTATAAGGTCTAGTTCTCTGGGGTAGTCCCTTATACTAAACAAACATATACATCTTAGAGCTGGGGAGAAAATCATAGTCTAAAATAATAATATATGTAATGAGCATGACTTGTTTTTTTTTTTGTAGCCCTGGGGATTAAATCTATAGTCTCTATATATGCTAGGCAAGCACTTGACATCTTTTATTTTTATTTTTTAAATTTTGAGACAAACTCTCAAAATTGCCCGGTTGGTCTCAAAACTTGTGATCTCATTACCTCAGCCTCCCAGCAGCTGGGATTACCACCATGTTTACCATGCTTGGCTATATACACTGCCTTGATAAAATTTTAGAAAATACATAATGCACATAGCTTCCAAAAGAAATCCCTCAGAGTTTTAAAATGGATTCAGAGAGAAAAATTTTTTTTCTTTTTTTCTGGAGCTGTTAAATTGGGATGGGATAATCCTGAAGCTATCCAGCCACATTCTTACTCTTCCAGCTTAGCAAAACCCAACCTCAGTAGGAATGAAAGAGGCTATAGACAGACCCAAGACTAGAGAGAAATGATATTTTTTATGTAACTGAACTCAGCTCTGCCCCTGGATGTTCCAATTCTCTGTTACATAAATCAATAAACACCTTCCCCCACCCCTCAAATTTGCTTGAATTGGGTTTCTGTCCCCTACAAATGAAGGAGAGTACAGAAATCTGGACAGAATTGATTTGCTGAGTAAATTTGAAGTGACTGAGGAAGAATAAAATGAACAAATCAATGGCAGAATAAGTAAGTCTATCTTTGTAAGCTAACACATTATCACATGCAGTACATAAATTTCTTATACATCACCCCTACAGTGTCCTTGGAGACTACTGGCTATAAAAATGTATTATATAAAGAGCACAGCAAATTAGAATTACAGCCCTTAACAGTTTTATAGTTTGGGGCAACATAATAGTTGGCATTTATTAAATATTTATTTTATTTCAGGAATTATGTTAAATGTTTAATATACATTATTTTTTAACCATTATTTCACATATGAAAAGAGCAAGATTCAGAGATACTTAAAAACCACTGCTGGGGCCAGGAAGATAGCTTAGCAGTCTAACTGCCTGCCTGACAAGTTCAAGGACCTGGGTAAGATCCCCTCCCCAGTACTGCATGCCGTGCTAGCCCTGTACTGTGCCAGCCACTGATAACAGGTGTGGTTCACACCTGCAACCCCAGCGCTGGAGAGTCTGAGACAGGAGGATCATTATGAGTCTGAGCTGCATAACAAGACCCTGTATCAAAAAAAAAAAAAAAAAAAAAAAAAAAAAAAAAAAAAAAAAGAACAAAAAACAAAACCAAACCCTCCATGGACACATATATATTTTAATGGCAGTTTCAGGATCTGTGGGGTGGTGCTAATGGAAAGACTTGTGGACTTATTAGGAATGAAGGCCTTATGGGAGGTCTGGAGGTCACTGGGAGCATGCTGTCAAAAGGTATTATAGTGCCTTCTTCTCATCCTCTTTCCCTTTGCTCCCTAGTTTATGATGTAAGCTGGAGCACTCCACCGTGAGCTTCCTGGTATTGTCAACAGTTACAGCCACCAGAGGCTCAAAGCAATGAATCTGGTCGCATGTGGTGATGCATGTTTGTAAATCCAGCTACACCGGATGCTGAGATAGGACTATGGCCACGTGGCAGCTTAGTAAGATCCTGTCTCAAACTAAAAAAGGGTTGGGGATGTCGCTCCGTGGTAGAGTGTCTTGCACTTATGAAGCAATACAATAAAAGAATATAGAATTTCAAAACAAGATGATAGGCAATTAACAATGGTTATTACGTTGTATATTTTTATATTCGAAGTAGTTGCTCAGATTAGAAGATATATGCATACAAAATTTATTAAACAATATAAGTACTAACTGTTCCTTTCGAAGAACTGATACACAATTATCTAAGTGATCATATATATATATATACACAATATATACTGTGTGTATATATATATATATATATACGATATATATTTTACAATATGCACTGTACCTTTGGATCTTATTTACTCTTTCAGTTTCTTACACTAGGGAGACAATATGATGTTTACATGTGTAGGTCTGATTTATTTTACTTATGAGTATGATCTCTAGTTGCACCCATTTACCTATAAAAACTTTCAGTTTATCTTTCTTTGTAGATGAGTAATACCTAATTGTGTAAAAATACCACATCGTTTTTATCTACTCCTCAGTTTACGACATTTGGGTTGTTTCCAAGATTAACTATGAGAAATTGTGCCGCTGTAAGCATGGGTGCACATATAGCGCTATGGAATGATTTTTACAATCCTTCTGGAAACGCATCCAGAAGAGGCATAGCTGAGTCAAGTGGGACCATTAATTCTAGTAGTGTTTTTGGAATTCTCCACACTGATTTCTACAAGGTTTGTATCACTCTACACTCCACTAACAGTGGAAAAGGAGTCCTTTTTCCCTACAACCCCACTAGCATTTGTTACTGATTGATTTCTTGATGATAGCCATTCTTTCTGGGGTAAGGTGGAATCTCAGTAGTGTTTTAATTTGCATCTCTTGAATAACTGATGACAATATGCAACATTTTTTCATATATTTATTTGCCATTTGTATATTTCCTCTGAGAAGTGTGAAGTCATCTCAGATACCCATTTTTGAATTGAGTCTTTGAATTTTGGGTGCCTGAATTTTATTTTTTTTTTTTTCTGTTGAGAAACTTTAGATGACATATTCATTTATTCACAAAGCTCAAATTCTCATACAAGCATTACAGGAATTATTTCTTTAGGCACTGAATTTTAAAATTCTTATGTTTTGGATTTTAGACAGAAGTCCTTTGTCTGAGGAATAGTTGGATTAAAAACTTTTCCCAATACATGGGTTTTCTTTTTATTCTTTTGGTGATTTTTTTCTAATGTGTAAAACTTTTTAATAAAATGGGATCTCAGTTGTTGATTCTTTGTAATAGTTCCCTTGCAGTTTGGGTTTTATTCATAAACTCTGCTTACCCCTTTGACTTCAAGGTTTCCACCTGCTTTTCTTCAGTAAATTTAGTATTTTTACTTTAATTTTTACAGCATTGATCCATTTGACTTTAGTGCATGGTGACAAACATGGGTCTAATTTTAGTATTCAGCATGTGGAAAGCCAATTTTTCAAGCACTATCTATTAAAGAGACTATCTTTCTCCCAGTGAACATGTCTGATCCCTTTGTCAAAGATAAGGTGATTGAGTGTGTTTCTAGCTGTGTCTGCATCTTCTAATCTGTTATTTTGATCATCAAGTTTGTTTCATTGCTAGTATAAGGCTTTTACACAATAGCTTTACAGTGTAATTTCTTTTTTTTTCTTTTTCTTTTTTTTTTGTCTTTTTTTGAGACAGGGTCTTACTATGCAGTTCAGGCTGGCCTGGAACTCGCTTTTGTAGCCCAGGCTGGTCTTGAACTCGCACCGATCCTCCTGCCTCAGCCTCCTGAGTGCTGGGATTACAGGCGTGCAGTGTAATTTCAAGTTGGGGATTGTGATGTCTCCTGCTTTGTCTTTGTTGCCAGGATGTTTGCTATTCTAGGTCTCTTATGGTTCCAGATGAATTGTAGGAATGTTTTCTCTAAATCTGTGAAGTATGCTAAAGGTATTTTAATCAGGACTCATTAAGTCTCTGTAATAGTTGGTGGAAGGCCTTAATGCTGCTTATAACATCACAACATAGACAGTAAATATGTTAGTAATTTGTTCCTTTTAATGGATGACTAAAATATTCTATTATTTTGATAATTAATATTGGAATAATTAATAATATTCAACTGTGTGGTCATACCACAATTTACTTATCCATTGACCAGTAGGTGAATATTCTGGTTATTTTCGTCTTTTTGGCTATTTTTACAATGCCAATGCAAACATTCATGTACAAGTTTCTCTGTGGGCATATGTTTTCATTTCTCTTGAGAATTTACCTAAAAGTGGAATTGCTGGGCCACACAGTAATTCTATGTTGAACATTTTCAGGAACTGTGAGGTTGATTTCTAAAGCAGTTGCAAGCTTTTGTATTGTCATCAATAATGTATGAAGATCCATTTCTCCAGAATTCTCAACAACACTTGATATCTGACTTTTTGATTATACTCATCCTAGTAGGTATAAAGTGTTATCTCACTGTGGCATTTAATGGCATTTCTTTGATGGTTAATGATGTTGAGCAACTTTTTATATATTTTGTATTTTTTACTGTAGAGAAATGTTTGTTCATATCCTTTTTATATCCATTTTAAAATCTGGTTGCCTTTTTGTTGTTGAATTAAAAATTCATTATATATTCTAAGTAGAAGCCTCTATCAGATATATAATTTATTAATATTTTCTTCCATTCTTTTCCTTGCCTTTTCACTTTCTTAAAGGTGTATGCATGTTTTATTTAAGAGAAACTGGCATTTTATTTTCCATCAAACTCATTTCCACTTTGCTTGAGTGTCTGCAGACCAGCTGAAAACCACTCAGTGGTGGTTCCTACCTACTCAGGGGCTTAAGCAGTTGGGGCTGCAGCCTAGTCTTCTGTGGCCACTTGAGTATGATGGTGTTTGGTAGGAAACTACTAAATTGGCATAGAAGGCATCCACATGCATTCAGAACAAACTGCAACCTCAGACTGAGTAGCAGTAAACTCAGGAGTTGGTGCAGTCCATTATTCTGAAATTCCTCCTTAGTCACAGCCCTTCCAGCAGCAACCTGCTCTTTCTCTTCATTCTTCCTCTTCGATCCCTTTAGGATTCTTGTAGAAGTAAAGAATAGATATGACCTCCCACACATATACATGGGAAATGGTGCCATGCATGCCCAGAACTTGGTATGCCAGCATCCACCACAGTAGACCTACTGAGTGAGCTCCCTTGCTGCATGGGATGCTGTGTCCACATAGCACAGAGGGGAACTTGTGTTATACAGAGTAATAGTAGGCAGGTTGATGTAAGATGCATTCAAAAAGGGTTGATACTCCTGGAACCAGTATCCACCAGAAGATGTGGCTCTTAGAACGCTTTTGATCTAGTTAGTGATAGGTCCAGAAGTGAGACAACCAGCAATAGGAATGGCTCTCATGGCAGGAGCAAACTTCAGCACAGTCAGCTGGCCAGTATTCCTGGAATACATGATACTGACATCAGCAGAGTTTTCAGTGGTAACTGTGGCTTGAGCTGCCAGAAGAAGCTTTTTCCAGACCCTATTCAGATTTCTGATGTAGATTCTATCATCCTTCCTTTTGTAGATATATTGCTCCTTCTGGAAATCAAGTTTTGTGCCACCTAAGTGGGTTCCTGTTGTGAGGAACTTGAGGACATCCTCACTTTTCATTTGAAGGACATAAAGGGCTCCAGACATTGTGAAAGTTTCCTTTTAAGTTACAATGGGAATCAAGAACAACACTGTATGAACTCCTACCTGGGTAGCACCCAAAGGTTTGATGGTGCTTTTGATGCTCTAAAGTTTTAGATTTTTATAAAATACAGTTATGTTCCTTTGTTGCCTGCATGTCATATTTATGAAATTATTTTTAAATCAAATGTCATGAAGATTCTTTCTCTATAAAATTTTTACAGTTTTAATCCTATCGTGATATGGCATATTGATACAGCTCTTTGTTTATATCTGGATGTTTAGTTGGCTTAACACCATTTGTTGAACAGATTTTTCTTTCCCCATTGATTGTAAAGCAGTTTATCAGATTGCACAACAGTTTATCAGAGACATATGGTTTTATTTTTGGCTCTCATTTTATTTCATTGATGTATATGTCTATTTTTGTGCCAAGATAGTTTTCAGTTAATTGCTATTAGTTTGCAGTAAGTTTTGGAGCCATCCTGAACTGCATAGAGAAATCTTGCCTCAGAAAAAAAAATCTGTATTTTAGTAACATGAAAAACAAAGAAGAAATAGACAGATTATGATGAGTTTTTGCTTGTTTTGTGGTACCAGGGACTGAACTCAGGACCTAGCGCTTGCCAGGTAGGTGCTTATGCCACTGAGTATATCTCTGGTGAAATAGACTGATTCTTTAATACATGTTAATTACTAAAGTTGAATCAAGAAAACACAAAAAATTTAAACAACCCAATATTGTTCAATGAAGTAGAAGCTGTAATTAAAAACCTTCCATTCTTCATCACCCAGCAGAAAAGCTTAATTACGAGGCATGAAACGCAGAGCTAGATTGGTGTGATGAGCTGTAGGAGGCTTGGATCAATAACCTCCAACGTTGCCAGTTTCACTGGAGGCCCACTGCAATTGTGGAACATTAGACTGTGTATGAATCTGCTTCCTCTTAATTCAAACAGCAGAATTTTTTTTTCCTTAGTAACATCAATATGAAGGTGGGTCATGCCCACACCCTGTGCTCTGTATAACTATTGCGATGACAATATGCAGCATGTCAACTGTTAAAAAATTAATGTTTATTGAAAGTGTTAATGTTTAATTGTTTCAATCAATCTTATATATCTGTATCTATTAATCTAAACTGACCCGATGATGAAAATATGTAATACAGCTGGGCGTGGTGGCTCACACCCATAATCCCAGCACTCGGGAGGCTGAGGCAGAAGGATTGGTGCGAGTTTGAGACCAGCCTGGGCTACAAAAGTGAGCTCAAGGCCAACCTCAACTG
Source organism: Myocastor coypus (assembly GCA_004027025.1). Taxonomy (NCBI): domain Eukaryota; kingdom Metazoa; phylum Chordata; class Mammalia; order Rodentia; family Myocastoridae; genus Myocastor; species Myocastor coypus. Next base: position 61 of record PVJA010014599.1, on the reverse strand, counting down.
CATAGCGAGACCCTGTCTCAAAAAGACAAAAAAAAAAAAAAAAAAAAAAAAAAAAAAAAAA
>PVJA010014598.1:0-47095 GCA_004027025.1 Myocastor coypus | reverse complement strand
GGGGATCGAACCGCGGTCCCTGAAGCCACCCAAGCTTTCCCAAGCAGGCGCTTTAGACCACTGAACCATCCCACTGGGCCCCTCTAGTTTTTCTTAAAGCTGATGGTGCTCCAGATCTTTTTAATTGGGTCAGCTTGGACAGTGGGATTGCAGGCCAGCAGCATGAATCCTGACTGAAGAGGACAGTGGTGACAGGCTCAGCCACCTAGAATACCCCCAAGGAAGCAGTATGGGCTCAGGAAACCCTCCAAGGCAGAATCTGACACTAAAAGGAAGAACCACATAGGACTCACTTTGATGAATTGAATTCATCCAGGTCAGCCTCTCTCCAAGTGCCATCTGTGGTGAACACTGGTGAGACATGTACTGCCTCTCTTGCAAAGCTTGTTCTTGCTTGCAGATGTCCTGTTGGGGATGGGTGGAGCGACAGTGGGTAGTGGGCCGAGCCGAGTGACATACACCTGCATTAAGTGCATGCTCACCCGAGGCGCACTTACCTGAAGAAAGCATTGATGAAACTGGATATAATTAGACCTCCTGTACAACTGGGGCGCCATTTCACAGCCATCACAAGGTAAGTGCATACTGGTAGTTCTTATGATGGAGTAAGGCTGCTAGCAGAATGATGGCCACTTATCAAGGCTGACATCAATTCTGTAGATTCTTCTATAGAAAACAAGATGTAAGGGTTAGAGGACTAGGAGATATAGCTTTTCAAAAAAGCATAAGCTCAAAAGAACAATTCAAACACATACCCATTTCTGGGCCCTCATGGGACATCAACTTCATGTCCAACATCTGAAGTCCACACTACAACGGTGATGTGACAGTGATGGAGGAGCTACCAAGGATGACTCACTACATTTGATGTGGACACACCTCAAGTCCATGGTTCTTCTTGGGCCACCAAGAACTCATAGCCAGCATATGCACTGACATCTCCCCAAGGTTGGCAGAATCTCTGGGAAGTCTTCCCATGCAAGATGGTTGTGATGGGTTGGCAACTAGGTGGCCCACAAGGTGAGCAGAGTGTAGGGTCTTCTGGTCAACCAGTCACACACTCTAGATGGTGCTGTCACCCAAATCTCTTCCAGAAGTTGGCTTCTTTTCAAAGTCTTGCAAGATGGCTTGTGGCAGACCACAACTGCCTCCCCAAGGCTGGCATAGCCCATATCGGGGTCTCTAACAGATGGATGTGATGCTCAGGTTGGCAGGCCAGATGTTTTATAGCTAGGTCAAGCAGTCTATCCGTTTGGCCAACCAGTCATCTTGGCCTCTCTACATGGTGACAAGAAGATCATCTTTCTTGCTGTTTCGATTGTGTCCGGGAATTCCTTAGAGGTAGCATTTGGTACTGAAAAAAGTGTTGTCCGTGAATGATTCGTCATAAGTAAAGCGAATCCACCACGAACAACTTCTCTTCAAGTACCACAGGGAAGGACAGAAAAGGCAGACAAGGGCCAGGTCCATTTCGCCAAGGGCCATGGCCCCCAATGCCACCCTGTGGGCAGAACAGACATAGCATTAGCAACGCAGGCGACCTGTGTCCTGAGAACACGTGAGAATGGGCTGTGTGTCCACTTACCTCTGCCATGGGGATGTAGGCACAGTCTGTTCTGGATGGTGCTGAAATTTTGAGTCTATACAACCAAGATTTATAAATGAGAAGAGGGACACCAGCCGCATCACGTCTGGAGTCTTCCATAGGTGACTGGACCCCAGGAAGCATGAGCAGAGCCCTGGACTTCTCAACAGTTATCCGGCAAGCACATCAAGGCCCCAGCCAAGCTCCTGTGGATCTCACTGAAGTGGTAGAGTCCTGGAGAGATCCCCTAAAGGCTCCCCTTGCAGCGTGGAACCTTAGCACCCTAAGGAGCATCTCAGGGAGGTTCACCGAGTCGTCCTGGCCCCTACACATGCCCTCTCCCTTACCCCTCTACCATTCCATTCTTACCCCAAGAGCCACCCTAGAGAGTGGCTGGCCCAGCAACTTCACTCCAGCAGGACCAAGTCCCAGGAGATTCATTCTAGGAGCTACCCACTCCCTAAGACTTGACCCCAGGACCCAGAAGATCAGCCTCAGAACCTGTCTCCTCCCCCATCCCCATTGTTCTATAGGACATCTGTCACCAACAAAGATTCTCTGTTCCTCACCTTGACAGGAGCTCCCCCTTCTGCCCTAGGGGGTTCTGGCTCTCCCTTGAGAACACAGTTGGCTCTGTGGAGGCCATTTATCTTCTTATTTATGAGCCCCATAGACTATTCCTTGCCCCCTTCTGCCTTCTTCGTAGTGCTCTCATGTTGCTACACCAAGCATGGACTTCTTGACTTTTGCACTTCCTCTGTCTCTGCTTCTGCCCCAGGGACCCAGTAGGACCTAGCCTCAACCCCACCTGAGCTTGAGTTGTGGCACCATTGGCCATGAGGCCCTCCTTATGCTCACTGACTCACTGCAGGATGTGGATTCAGCAAGAACTGTCCCTTCACAATCCTCCCTTTCCCTTGCCCTTGCCTTCTCATACCAGACACTGGCAGGGCTCACCTGGTCCTGTAAGATACCCCACACCCCCCATGGCTCGAGCTGAACTGGCTTAACTCCTCCCATTCCCATACCCTTCTCCAACAAGAACTTTCTAGAATCCGGGATGAGCACAAATGTCCACCTCCTTCTGTCTCTTCTGGGTGCTCAATGTTTTCCATTTTCTCTGTAAAACATAACTACAAAGAATGATATATCACGATTCATGTTTGTCTGTTTCACCAGAATGCAAGGTCTGCACAAGCAAGGGCTTCCTCTGCTGAAGAGCTGGGTGATAATGACTTCATCATCTGGAACACAGTATGTCCTCCACCAAGATGTGTACACTGAATCATTCCTGTTTGCTCACCAGGTCATGGACCATGTGATTAGATATTATTAGATATAACAAATCTGATTTAAAAGAAGATTATCAAATGCAACCTGCCAGCCAGATATCACTTCCCCACAACAAGTGCAAGGACACAGTGGGCACAATTCTGTTGGGAACAACAAGGAAACCAAAGGTGACATCTCAGAAACCAATCTCAACTAGCTGTCCACCCACACAGCAAGATGGTGGGTATCATGGCTCCCTCAGGGTGATGCTGCTCTCAGAAAGCCTCCCAAGACAAGATCTGACTCTGAGAGACTCCTCTCTGGAGCAACGGCGGTGATGATGGAAAGTGACATATCAGCAGCACTGTCAGGGGAACACGAGGGATCCACCTTGCGAAAGGACAAGGTTGACTTGGAACAGGACGCTGAAACTCTGTGTGAATGGAATTCACACTCGTCAGCCCTGCAACATCAGGTGTGGACAGCAACAGCCCTTGCAGAACATCGCTGCCCCTCTAGGCAAACGAGGTCCTTGGAGACTGGATTCTGGTGCTGGCGCAGCACAACAGAAGTGTGTGCACTGTGGCCAGCTGTCCACAAACATACCTTGGTGGATACAGAAGCCAAGACCTCCTCCCCGAAGGTGGGGCACCATCCAGGAAGCCCTCCAAAGCAGCATTTGATACTGAAAAACTGGATGTCCCTGTATGATTCGTCACAAATAAAGCGAACACAGCAGGGATAACCACTTTTCAAGTACCGAAGGCAAACACTGAGGAATCAAGTCTTCATCAGGTCCTCCTGAGGATGAATCGGGGACTGGGGGTTAGGAGGGCTGAGTGATACATGGTACAAATCCAGCCCGTGCGTTCCCTCACAAGATCAGCCAACACAGCCACCGTGTCCGTCCCAAGAAGTCACTGGATAGGTAGGGACTGTGGATCAGTCGACATACATCACTGGTAAAATGTATGTTCTCTGATCAACCATCCACTCCCCTATCATAGACAACACCCTGCCTCAGACGTTTCTGCAGAGTGATACCTGCAAGGAGTCTGTCCTGGAAAAACAGCAGCTCCCTTGGAATTAGCCACAAGCACCACGAGCCTCCAGCTGCACCCCCACCCAGCCCTGAAGCCAAGGCATCCCTTGCTGTGATGTGCCAGCCAGGGTCTATAGGACAGAATCCTAAATCAGACCCTGGGCCTGGGAAGAACTGTGCTTCCAAGTATCTGGAGAGCGCCGACCCTGAAATTGCAGATTTCCGGGACTTAAGCTGCTGCGGGAGAGGAGCAGTGGGCCAAGGAGCGCCCATGTTTCTGTGTGGAGGTAGATGCTGACAACTGGTGACAAAGAAAGCCTGTGACCTGGCTTAAGAAGATACCTTGTGGACTGTGGTCCACCAGTCCTTCCCGGACCTTAGCCTCGCTGCCCGGGGCTCCTCATGGACAGAACAGACGCTTGGGAAAAAACATCGGCGCAGCACCCCCCAGTCTGAAATTCTGACCCAGGAAATGGAGCAGGATTGAGCACAGAAGCAGCCTGTCCCTGGAGGTCCCCTCCACATGGCCCATATGGCTAGGACATCATGGAAACCTCGGGCCTAGGTGGACCTGGCCCTGTGACGGCAGACAGGATCTTTTCTTGGCCAAGCTAGCAATGGCACACCAGGTCCCTCCAGGAATCTGTAACAGGGTCCCTTGGGGGGTCATTGACCCAGATGTCATAAAAGCTCTCTGGGGGGCCCTCATCAAGCCCCATGTGGTTGCACAGGAAGCACATGAACACCTGTCACCAAAGCTGGCCTGCCTTCCAGCACCCCCAAGGCTGAGCCAACCAGGAGGCATCAACAGTGCAGAGCAGCTGAGCTCAGCTCTGCTCGCCTATGTCTGGCAAGGGCTGCCAGTTTTCTTCCTGGAGCTGGGATCCCCTGAAGGACGCATCCATCCCATTGACTCTCTCCAAAGGCTCAGCGGTGCTACCCATTGCACATGGAACCAAGTCATGCAGAAGTGGGGGGCTTTGAGGCAGGTCCAAGGCATCACCATGCATGGTCAAAGCGGGGGACCCAGGGCACGCTGGGGCTCTGCTACCTCTGTCTGGTAACCAAGGGACATCCTGAGGTCGGGGTTCTCCTCCTCAAGTGATTACAACATGCTAGAAAACCCCGACACAACACTGAAGGGCCGATAGGGCCTGTCTCCACTCTGATGAAGCAGAGGAGACTGACACATGTGCCACAGGGCAGCAAAAGAGACTCACTGGGCGGCAGGGGCTTTGGAGTCTCTTCGTGCAGAGGGAGGGAGTGAACACTGAGACGAGAGGCCGAAGAGAGGAGAGGGAGGAGAGCTCAGCTAGCCTGGCCCTTGTCTACAGGGGGAGCTGCCAGGTACATATGCGCAGAAGACACATCAAGTTCCAACTACCCAGCACATGGTCTTCAGGGCATCTTTGTGAAGGAAGTCCTCGAGGGCCCAGAGGAGCAGAAGACCATGAGCTCTCCAGCAGGAGGTCACGCTGCAGAGAACTGGGTGCAGAGGGTCAGTACCAGGGGCCCTAGGGGCAGGAGACACTAGAAGGTGGGGGGAGTACACCTAGATCACTCCACACACCACAGTCACCGGGGTCCTCCCCCACTGCCTCTCTTCTGGGCAGCTTCCCAGACTTGGCTCAGAGCTGGGCGAGCCCAGGGCCTACATGAAGCACACATGTTCACATGTCCTGTGCAGATCATCCTCCAGGGCAGGCTGACATAGGTTATCCATATACTATTCATGATGGCTGAAGTGAACGTGCTGTGGGTGATTGCTCCATACATATCCTTGAATACTTTGGACATGAGAAGCTTGCCCACCGAGACCCTTCCATCCAGCAGGTTCTTCCAGAATGTCCACTGTCACCCAGGCCTCCAGGAGGAGAGGGCTCCATGGCAGGGACGCATGCTCACACCCTGCACAAGGGGCACACATGGGTCATCAGCCACCCAGCACCACCTCTCAGGCTCCCATACTAGGTGTGGCCCTAATATTGACAGCCACCCTGCAGGTCAAAGCAAGCTTGAGAAGGTGCTGAGGGCCATTGCTTTTTCAAAGGACAGCACAAGCCCTCCTCCCAGCAGTCCCCAGAGATAAGATTTGATAGCAAGAGGCCAGTGGATGAATGCAGTTGAAGAGCAGCAGCACACGCACCCTTAAATACTGGTCCTAGCCGACAGGTACTGTCCCTAGGCTGGCTTGTTTCCCAGGAGTCTTCCTTAGGATCAACTGGAAATGGAAGGATACACAATTAGATGGCCTGAGTCATGCACAACGGGTATCCCAGCCTCTTGCACCCTTGCAGTTACCCCAGCAGCCCCTCCCAGAAGGCGCTGGCCTACTGGGAAGCCCTCGGGCAGGACCTCAACAAGAGTCATCACATGACATCTGTTCAGAAAGGGAACCCATCCCAGATGACCACAGTTCAAAAACCAACAATCAGCGCACTTATCCCAAGAACAGCCCCTGAGATGGTTGGCAAAGGGAAAATGGGGAGATGGGAGGGCGTGTTGGTGTGGAAGCACAGCCACTCCTGCCCCGACCACCACGAGTGTCGTCCACAGCCCAGCAGCATTAGCCTCACTTGAGAACTTGCTAAAAATGCAGAATCTTGGTCCCTAGATCAGAATCTGCTTTTTAACAAGATCCCTAGGTGTTGAAAATCTTAGAAGCATTTTTAAGTTTGAAAACCACTGCTCTAGCCAACACTCATGCGCACTTGCACACGCTCTGCCCCTCTAGCAGAGGTGCCATCGACCATCACTTCTTAGTCCCAGTGACAGCTCTCTGAGATGAGGTAGATCCCAAAAAGGTGTGGGCCACCTTGTGTCCACCCAGAATAATAATAATAATAATAATAATAATAATAATAATAATAATAAAATTAAATGCACCCTTCAGGGGTAGCTGTTAAGAAATGATTGAAAGTAGTCATGGTGGGAAATGGTGTCACTAATGTTTTCATCCCCTACAGGAAGTTTTCAATGCTCAAGGTGGAGCTTAGACCACAGAGAACAACGGGCACTAGACTCAGATGCCTTCTGTCTGCCTAGAGAGGCACTTGACCCAGCATCTTTCCAGGGAATTGTGCCTGGTAAGATTTAACAGTAAGAGTGGTACATGATTGTTAATAAGTTCTGAACAAAACAGCCTGGCTCCAAACCTCCAAACGCTGCTTCCATCCCCAACTGGCATGAGTCCAAAGGAGTCACACAGGTGCATGGTATTCTGGGAGCGCTGAACTGGTCATCACAGTTTCTTATTAGGTAAACTCCGTGGTGGGGCAGGCATCAATGTCCTCTCACTGGAGTCAGCACTGTCCTGGAGAAACCTTCTGAAACAAATTTGGATACTAAGACAATGGTTGTCTGGTATTAATCATAAATTTAAAGACCACACTACGGAGAGCCATTCTTTAAGCACTAAAGAACCATACCATCAAGATCTCAATTCTTCACCAAAGTCAAGGTCTCTTCCGGAATGTTCTTCCTGGGTGGTCCAGGCCATGATGGAGAATAGGTCAGCCTCACATACTGAGTAAGACTCATGTTTGGGAGTTATAGTCTGAGGCAGAAGGGAGTCTGAGCCTAAAGACCTGTCACTAAGGACAAGTCCAATAGATGCCTCCAAGAAGCAAGAGTCCATAAACCATGAATGCTGGGTCCCCATGGGACAGGCCCATGACCAGGAAGCGCATTAGCTCCTTGTCAAACTCAGCCCCACCTCCAGGATCCTGAGGTGGGAGTCAGGTACTCCAATCACACCCCAGTTCCATGCTTTCATCCTGCCCCTGGGCAGGGCTGGCACACACAACCACTGAGCACATCATGGTGTCCAGGAAGTGGGTCGAGGCACAATTTGATACTCAAAAAGAAATTGTCCTTGTATGATTCATCCTAAATAAAGTGAACACACTAAGGATAATTTCTCCTCAAGTATGAAACAGCAGCGAGGAAAAAAACACTGGCACTTCCAAGTCACTGGTTCAGTGGGAGATGATAAGACGGTAACTGCAACTCGGACACACACGGCACATGCACAATGGATGACGCCGCCTTAACTACTAAGGAACAATACACCACAGAATCCTCTGTACTCAGCTTGAAATTGTCATTCAGCTGTCTTTCAAGGGGCAGCACCAACCAAGATCAAGAATCTAAGGACTTTCAAATGCTCTTGTTGGCACTGCTGATCCCCTTGCCTTGGGCATCATGTTCCAGATGCCAACAGTAGACAGGCTAAGCAATGAGAGTTTTGGTAGCCCCACAGTAAACACAGCACCAGCTAGGAGCTGCAGGGTCCACTCACATATGTGATGGAGGACAGGACTTCCAGGTCTTGATACATAATCCCAAAAGTCCAAGGAGAGAGTTTACTAACAGCACCACCATGCCACCAACACTATTTCAACCCACACAAAAGCCCCATCAGAGGAGCACTGAGCAGCAGGTTCCATTACAAGCTATGTGTAGTCTGCCATCTCTCTGCCCTAGCAACCCTATAAGGCAGATGCTAATAGGATCCCCTTGGATACGACAGCCCAGAGGCAAAGTGCGGTGAGGTCCTTGTCCAAGGCTGCACAGTTATAGAAGGTCAGAGGCATGGTCTAGATACGGGAAAGCGGGCTCCAGAGTCTGCGATCTTGATACTGAAAAAGTGGATGACCCTGTACGATTCGATGTGAGTAAAACGAACAGGACAGGGATAACCACTCTCCAAGTACCAAAAGTTAGCATGGAAAAGAAAGCCACTGCCTTGGGTGGACTTGCAGGGTCTTCAAGGCTGGGTCCTGAGGATAAATTAGATACTGAGGGTTAGTGAGTTCTAGGGACAGATTAGACACTGAGGGGTAGTAGACCAGACCACACATGCCAGGGCATGAACACGCAAGCCCTTAGGCACAGGAGACAATGAAACCACGGCCCCACACCAGTGCTGACCCAGCCCCCAGTCTACCCATTTGTGCCAGTGACCGCCCACTGGGGAATCCGGACCCAGAATACACACACACACACGCACACGCACACGCACATCCACGAGTGCATGTGTTGGGATCACGGTGCGCAACAAGGAGAGGAGACATACCCAGGCCTTCCTAATGTTGTCCTAGAAGCCATTTGTGCACTGGTGACTCATGAGCAACCTTACACACATAGGATGGACACACATACCACTTTCCTCGCTGAGTGTGACCCAGGCCCAAGACAAGGTTTGATACTCACAGAGAGTGTGCCCTTGTATATTCTCTATCAATAAGCCGAATATACAAACGGCAACCTCGCTACGAGTACCAAACAGAAACACTGGGCGGGTCCAGCACTACCATGCACAGGGTCGGCCTCGGCTCCCAGGTACATCCTAGGGGCAGGAGGGAGATTTGTAGAATCAGCAGCCAGGAGGCAAATACCTCCCAGCAGGTGTGTGCCCACTGGCCACCTCTCCATCCCAGGGACCCCAGGGAGGGCCAGACAGCAGTGTCCTTCACTGACCTCCCAGTGCACACAGGTGTCCTTGCGGATCAAGTCTCACTGTACACTGCCTCATAGGCCTCGGTGAAAACGTCCAGCTTTGCTTCTTGTTTATTGGCAGGAAGGCATCAGAAGGTCCGCCCTTGGCCCTCTCAGCCCCAAGATCCTGGTATCCTGTCCATGAAAGCAGGCTAGGCAAGAGCTGCTGGCGAGCAGGATCAGGGCCGTGCAGAGGTGTCCCTACAAAGGGGCCCGCAATTAAAAAAGAAGCTAGTGGGACTGCACCAGGTGAGAGCAGCCAGCAATTTGTCATCAGAGAAGACACTTACCTCTGGTCGCCGGCTGGCCATATTCCTCAGCGTAGCTTTAGGTTTCACAAGACCTCTGGGAAGCCAGGGGACAGAAAACAGAGTCACAGGTTGCCCAAGAAAGGCTGCCACCAACACTGGACCAGTTGTCAACCAGAGACCCATTTGTCAGGTCATTGTCCTAAGGGTGAGTGTGGACGTCAGAGGGCCACGCAGTCATTGAAAAAGAAGCAGGCGCTCTCCAACCTTCCAACACCCACACACTTGGAATGGGTGAAGACCCTTGCAGCTTCTTCTCAGAGCTGGTCTCCCGTGTAGAGTGCCGTCCTTGGGAGGACTTGCATCATGAATGGCTCAGAGCCGTCTCAGGCACCCTGCACCAGACAGCACCCACCAAGAAGCAAAGGGAACTGCTGAGGAACCAACAAACTTCAGCCACTTTCCAAAGCCAGGCACCACTGTGGGGAGCCCTGGAGGTGGACTAGGGGTGACACAAAGGCAGTGCTCCATGGCCCATCCTGCTTACCCTTGAAATGATTGGGCATCCCAGATTCTATGGTCAATGCCATGAGTAGGGTCTTCGGGGTCAGTTTGGTGCCAACACGGGCAGGTCTGCCAGCAATTGGTCCTTTAAAAAGCAAGCCACAACCACTCAGCACAGGCTGTCACATGCACATGCATCCCCTCTCCTGTGCTAACATTGTGGCGCCATTTCCAGGGCCCCCTCCCAACCAGGACCTGGCACAGAGGGCCCAGAAGGTTTTGTACTAGGGGCCAGAACATACCTGTGAAAGGCGGACATCAGAGGCGTGTCTTGAAGCAGCAGCTGGCCCGTGTACCTTCCCGGACAGAGTTTGATACGCAAATAAGAGTCTCCCCCTGTATATTCGTCATTAATAAAGTGAACATACAAAGGGTATCCTCTCTTCAAGTATCAAAAATTAGTCAGAGAGCAGGTGAGAAGCAGGTTGCATAGTTGTCTCAGTGGATCTCCCTGCCTATGGGGCTAGGACCATGGCAAGGGTGAGGGACAGGCCTCGTCTAGGTGACCTGGTCCTACATGCTGTGACTGAGCCCTAAGGCTAGTTTTCCATCCCAGCATCTGCCATGGCAGGACTGGTGTACAGCACAGTCACCCTGCACAGTCCACAGGAGCTGAGTGAGAAAGGGCAGACATCCCCACTGATCAGAGCCCCTCTTTCAAGGGGGTCCTCTAGGGAGAGCCCAGGGCACAGGGCAGAGTTCACAGTAGCATGCAGCATTCGAAGCAAAAGAGGAAACCAAAAACCAACATTTCCAGGCTAGTGTTTTACAAGTTGTGCAGTGGAGCTCTGCAAGAGCACCCTGCTGCTGAGCGTGGCATTGCACTGAGGGTCAGGGGCAGCAGTCAACTGCCACAACAGAGCTCTATAGTGCTGGAGTCTGCAGAGGGATAGCAAGTCCCCAGGGCGAGCTTTCCCTAAGGAGACAATGACATCAGCAGCATGCGTGGACCAGCATGCATGGACACCATCTCAGGACACCTCTGGGCAAAAGGAGCCCTGTGCACTGAGGTTGAGTGCTCTCAGAGGCATCCTGTGAGCCTGTGGAGCTGCCCTTAATCGGGACAGGCCAAACTCCTAGAATCGACTGGGTATGAAGTGTGGAAGGGGCGGGGGCTCCTGTTTCAAGGCAGGCCTACTTCCTAAAGCAAATGAAATCTACACCATCGTCTCTAGAGTCAGCCTCTGCTCTAGAATGTTTTCAGAAACACATGCAGGCTGCAAAAGGGTGCAGGGGCCCTTGCATCCAGGCACACCGTGGCCTGGGCCTGGTGGTCAGTGACCCATAGGTGTACAGCTGCAGTGGGGAAGCCAGGTGAGCACAGGTTCCTGCAGGCAACTTCGTTCTTAGCACTTTCTAGGCTGGGTTTGCTCCTAGCAGAGAGCTTGCCCTTGCATATTGAAGTTAGTACAGCAAACACACAAAGGATAACCTCTCTTCAAGTAGCAAACAAACAAGCATGGCTGTCGGTGAGAACGTCATCCTCGAGGTTGGTGATAGAGAGCAGAGAAGCTGCTGAGTGAGCCTGAGAGAGACAGACAGGCAAGCGGAGTTAGGGGTGTGCAGAGCAGAAGAGCACAAACCACAGTGGGAAATTGTACAGCCACCTACCTGTTCCCCGTGGATCCTCGAGTGCCACACCAGGCCTGCAGCTGTCCCATCCTGAAATTCAAGGCCCACCCTGGTATTCCCCAAGGTGGGGCAGGGTACAGAAAAAGAAGTGGGTTTCAGGTTTCAGGGGACGCAGCATAAACACGGCGAATACACAGAGCACAGCTCCGCTCGAGATCGCTGAGCACAGCCAAGTCACGCTTTGCCGCTCATCTCGAACAACTCAGGGTGTCACAGGTCACCCAACATGATGCGCTTTCTGTCCATCGTTGGGCCCCCCAAGGGCACATGTAGCATCCTTGCTTCCATGGCGATGTAACAGCGGAAGTTTCCAAAGCAGCATTTGATACTGAAAACGTGGATTTTCCTCTATGATTAACCATTGATAATGTACTCATAGAAGGAGAATCTACCTTTTAAATACCAACGAGCGACTCCATCTGGGGAAGCGTGGACCTGGGTTGCAGCACCACAAAATGAAAGTTCCGTAGGGTGCAAAGACTTCTCAGGTGACTGGGGCGCCACAGCCCACACATCTTCCCATGGTGGCCGCTCGGGTACGACGCCAGGGTGACCCCAGCGACAGATGTGATGTGGGTCCCCCGTGGTCTTGCCAGCTACCCAAGTGCTACGAACTCTTCTAGAGATCGTTCGAAAGCAGCATTTGATACTGAAAACATGGATTTTCCTCTATGATTATCTACGAATCACGTAAACATAGAAGGAATATCCACCTTTTAAATACCAAAGAAGGATGCGTCCTGGAGGTCTTCCAAGGTAGACACAAGCCAGCAAAAGCAACTTGCTGCATGGCCTGGGCACCCCAGGGACTGGCATGGCCCCAATGCTGTGCCAGGCTGGCTCTTCCATGAGGCCACGGAGACAGTCCTACAGGTGACACTTGGCAGACATGCAAGAGGCCCATAGTGCTCTGCAGTGTCCCCATCCTCCCGCTGCTCCCAGGGCTGTCCCAACGCACCCCCCCCCCCCGCCGATGGAGGCCCCATCCACCAGTGTAGCTCCTCTTCGACAGCATTTGGTACTGAAAACGTGGAATTTCCTGTATGATTAGCCAGTAAACATAATCATACGAGGAAAATCTACATTTTAAATACCAAAGAAGGCTTGCTTAGTCCTGGAAAACACGACCCGGGCAGTCCATCAGAAATGGAATGACATCCTGTAGGACAACTACAGCCCTGTCACAGAGAGACCGTATTGGGACCCTGGCGAGGAACAGTCCGCAGGCATGCGCTGTCCCTCCGACGCGGGGGCTCCCTCACGGTCTCTTCCCTGACAGGGGCTTCACTCCAGGCCTGTTTCCAAGTAGCTTTTGATACTGAAAATGTGGAATTTTCCTCTATGTTCAACTCCAGATGACATAAACACAGAAGGAATATCCACCTTTTAAATACCAAAGAAGGGTTTAATACCAGAAAGCATGAACTTAAACATAATCCATTCCAAGTGAAGTTTACATAGGACAGGAGGCCTCAGAGGGAGCTTTCTGGGGTGACACCAGGGATGTGCGCCTGTCTCCACAGATCGCCATGACAACCCTGGCTAACGCAAGCCCCCAGGCAATGGATCTGCCCTCCGTTCTCTCCCCAAACTAGAGATGAGCTAGACCGTCTCCCTCCCTCAGGGTCTGTATGTTCAGTAATGCGAAAGCCAAAGACATGGGGCTTCCTTGTATGATTAACCTAAATTTCATGAGCATTAAGAAAACATCCACCTTTTAGTGTTATTTATTTAGGGGGTGCAGGGAGTTGAACCCAGGCCCTCTGCACTGAGCGAGCTTTCTCCACCCCACCCCCAACTTTATCTCATTTCTTATTTGGAACAAAGTCTGGCTAAATTGCGAAGCTGTCCAAGGGAGTTCCACTTTACAATCAATCCTCTTACACTCAGGCTTTGGGATGTGGGGACAGCAGGTGTGCACTATCATGCCCATCTGGACTCTTTCAATACCAGAAATCAAATGTCTTTGGAAATCCCAGACCTGGGCACTAGCAACACCAGAACTCAAGTGAGCTAGGGAGCCTGTTCTTAGTTCCAGGCAGTCTATCCCAAGCAGTGTTTATTCTGGCAAGGCGGAGACATCAAAAGTTCACCAGGAACCGGGGTAGTGGCACTGGCCCATAATCACAGCATTCAGGAGGCTGAGGCAGGATGGTCGCAAGTTTGAGGCCAGACCGAAGTACATACATAGCAAGAAAGCCAGCCTGGATTATAGACTGAGGCCTTGTCTCACAACTAACTAAACAAACAAGGAAGCAAGTGTGCAGTAAACAAGGTCAACAGAATGAGGATGCTGATATTCCCACAAAATACCAGACACCAAGAGAAGTCTCTACAAGGTTCCTAGAGACAGCATTGTCGCCATGGCAAAGGCCCCATCAAATTGTGTGCTGGAGCCTCTCTGACAGGCCTCGAAGGACTCTGCACATGACAGAGCTTTCTGGAAATGGAGGCTTTTCTCAAGAAAGCTCCGACAGACATGGCTGAATACACGGGCAGTCTGTTACCAGACAGCGAATAGATGACTAACAGCACCACTGCAACGACAGCTGTGCATGCAACGGTCAACACCTACTGCCACGCCGCCGGCACGCCCCAATGAGCACGGCCCCTCCAGAGCCACCTGCAGTGAATCAGATGCAGAGGCTTGCAGAAGTATGTTGTGGCACTGAGGACCACAGAAGGAGACAGCCAGGCCCCAGAACCCCAAGTCCAATCCCTCACGGCAAGAGGTACCATCACTTCCACGAAGTCCTCCGCAAAGGAGATCAGTGAGGTGCAGCTGTGGGTCCCGCAAACACAGTTTACTTACTTCCTTCACCTCCCAGCAATTGCAGAGCCACACCTGTTCTACTGCCCTGCAGAAGCAGAAGTGGCACAGTGCCAGGAGTCCATGTGAAGGAACCAGTGTGAGACTACAGACTCAGGAGTCTCTCCCCTTCCCCTGGCCAGCTGGCCCACTCAGAAGCCTCGCCTGCACCCAAGACACAGCGGTCAACTGGGAAGCCAGACGTCTGAGCCAGGCCTTAAGGCACCTGAGTCCTACTCAGGACACCAGGGCCATGCGTTCCCAGCAGGTGGACACTCCCTCTCCAAAACTAGTAGAAATTTGACATTTTCTTAAAATGATCAGCATTATCATGAAAGCTAACATATTAAAGTACATTTTATAATACAGCAGCAAAATGCCTGCCACATACTCCTGAAAAGGCCCATCTTTGTGTCATATTTGTTGTCTTTACTTTTTTAGGTAACTGCCTGCATCTCAACTGTTTCAGAGACTGAGTTTGGAAATCTATGGATTGAATAGTCTATGCATACAGGTGCTTCCGTAAGATTGTCATTCATGTCTAATACATTTTCTGCCATTTCTTCATTAACCTTGAGAAAGAAATTGGTGTACATCTGAGCTTTTTACTTTATAGATTCACCTTAAGAGACAGGATAATGTGGTGCCTCATCCAATCAGTTCTCCAAGTAAGAACATTTGTGCTATCAGTTAGCATCCTCTCCATGGGTCCTGTTCATAATCCCACAGGGAAAACCCTGCAGGAGGCCAATGCGAACACCGGAGCAGTGAGGGTTGTGGATGTCTTTGCCTCTGACCACCTCTATCCCCCTGGAAAAGAAAAGAGCTATATGAGATTTGATGCCCAGAGGACAGTGCCATCAAAGACAAGGCCCTAGGGTCTTCCTTCAACGTACCTGGGCTAGTGCAGATGATGGTGACCCTTGCTGTAGGCAGGGGAGGCACCTCTGAGAAGGGGGACTCCCAGCTTCTCTCAGCCACCACACAATGGTGTCCCTGGGTAACTGCTCTTCGTGTTCCAAGAGGGACTAAGGAACAGGAAGTTGAAGAAACAAGGGCCCTGGGACGAGGTGGCCCGCATTGGACATAGAAAGGACCAACCACAGGAGTGGTATTCATGCTGGCCAAGCCACACAAGTTGGGGTCAAGTGGACACCCCACAATTGGCCTTGCGTGATGGGTCCCTCACATAGCCAGAGCTGCTGCATGTCCAGGAAGGACAGGAGCCCCAGGGTTGGAAGACAGAGCCCACATAGATGAGGATGTGGCGCTGGACTCCCTGCAGTGTGAGTGCTACATCTGGGCTACCATTACACTGCAGGTGATGAGATAGAGTGGTGACATTCTAAGAACCACACACCATTAATTTTTGTCATGAGTAAAGCCAAGATAGACAGGTGACCTCCAAGGAAGAACCCCCAAGCAGCTCAAGGGCAGGCTCACACCATCTTGTCTCAGCCACAGCTCAAGCCTGCTCTGAGGAGATGGACATGGATGCTCAGTGTGGCTGGAGGACAGTGGTGTAGACATACACACCCTGGGCCACCCTCTCTCCCAAGGCACTTTCCCAGGCGAATGTCATCTTGAGAGGGGGGCAGCTAGAAATCTATCATCAAAGAAAGGAACCAACTCAGTTTGGGGACCCCACTTTGAGTGCCAGAGAATGGCACTCTGCATTCAGTTGTACAGTGTCTGTTTGTCTCAGGCCAGCTCACTGTGTCCTGGGCATATTTGTAGTGGACACCTGTGTCCCACCTCTGATGGCAGCATCAGGGTGTCCTGTTGAAACATGCCTGGGATCTGCTAGCAGCTGGCCTAGCAAGCTTCATCTCTGATGAAGCAACCACTCTGCGGTAACCTCTATCTCAGAATCCCAAGGGCAGCTACCTACGGTGACAGTGCATGCCCCATTCAAGTCTTCTGTGGGTGTGGGATTGACATCCTGGCATAGGAACATAACCTAGATGAAGTATGTGCACCTGGGGACAACCATTTGCATTTGCTGGCCTCTGCTGTAGCTACCACTTAGTTTTATTACTTTTTATGATGCTCTCCTCTGTGCTCTGTCCCCAGGTAGAGGGAACTTCTCCCAGCAGACCTAGAAGCCTGATTGCCAGTGTACTAGGCAGCCGGAAGCATGCGTGGGACCCAGATGTGGCCTCCTGTGCCCACAGAGAGTGGACATGGGCAGAGAATGGGCGGACACCAAGTATCCCAGAAACCAGTGCTATACCAACTGCCTTGGGTACATCCTCCAAATATACCAGGAGAGGTGGGGACACCCAAGGTCTGGTCCCCCAGTACTGTTGGGCCAGGGAGCTCTTCAGGTGACAATTGATACCGAAAAAGAAGTGCACCATGTTTGTTTCGTCACGTATAAAGCGAAAATAACATGGGCAACTTCTTTTCAGGTACCAGAAGTTGGCACGGGCTCGTTCCAGCAGGGCACCTGGGTGAGGAGGGCCCTCGAGGGCAGGATAAGGCCAACACACTACTTCCCAAGGAGCAGGCTGCTCCTGGAGGAGACGGAATCAGTGCCCAAGTCAGTGACTCCACAAGAAGTCCTCTTCTGGGGATGGGAAGCATCCCCTGATTCCAGGGCACAAGCCCCAGGGCTTAGGGTGCAGCCAACTGTTCTCTCAGGCTCAGGATGCAGTTCTGACCCATGGTTTTCTCCTCGTTCCTTGAAGCCACAGTTTGCTTCTCAGATAATTGAAATGTCATAGAGTAGAAAGGACAAGCCCATCACAGATGGCAGGAGCAGCAGGATAAGGAGAGAAGCTTCACCACAGTCAGCAGGCACCACTGGCAGGAAGTGCTCTAGAGAGTCGATTCCATGGTGAGGCACAGGAGAGGAGGGTCCAAGTGTGGGCTGCGGTGGCCCTCGGGTGACCTGGGGACAGAAACATTGACCACTTTAGCACTTGCGAATGCACAGTGTGATGGTGCCTCAGAAGCCAAAACACCAAGAATTCACAATGGATGACGGTGGGAGGGCACTGCTGCCTAGAGGTGAGGCTGGAAGACAGGGCAGCTGTGGCAGAGTGGGGTCATCTGTCCCCACCCCAGCAAGGGTAAACCCAACACAAATGGGCCTAAGTGCCATATATACTAGCATAAGAAACGCTCCAGGGTTAGCTGCAGAAAGCTTTCCAGATCCATCCCCGCCAACCAAGTACTAGTCTAGGTCCCTCTCTAGCTCCCCCACTTGCCCCCCAGTCACATGCTCTCTCTTTCTGGTCCTTAAATGACTATAGAATCTTCAAAGGCCACATCAGCAGGTCACAGAGAGAAAGTTGAGGACTTGGTCAGGTAATTGGAAGGGAAGGGGAATTTCCTTGCTTGGGAGCCTAAGCAAACATCTCTTTACATCTCATTGGTCCAGGGGAGTCAGGGGCTCAGGTCTGAGCCAATCAGGTTGCAAAGAGTTGAGGTCCATGTTCTGACCCATGTGAGCCATGGCTAGCAGAGTGCGGGAGAGGAGAGGAAAGAGAGTGCCCCCAGCACTGGCCGCAGGGCGCGCAGCAAGGAGCTCTAGAAAGGATGGCGGAGCAGTCTTTACCACAAATCACCCTGCCTTTCTTGGAGTTAGTCGCAGAAGCAAGAAGCATTCGATGCAAAATAGGATACTGAAAAAGAAGTGCACCGCGAATGTTTCGTCACAAATATAGCGAAAAAAACACGGGCAACTTCTCATTAAGCACCAGGCGTCAGCGTGTGGGCAGGAGGCTGCTGCTCTGCGACTGCTGTCCCTGGGGTGGATGGTCTTCCTGGGAGCAAACGAGACTCTCAGTTGATCAAGCAACCTAAAACCAAGATACACCTTGGCTCTCAGAGTAACCCCAGCCCGCCCAGTTGTACCTTGCAGTCTCTGGATTTGTGCAAGTTCTTGGCTTATGTGCTTGTAAGTCTCCTCAAATACCAAAGAACAATGACACAGACACTGAAGCTAGCTGGGTGTGGTGGTACAGGCCTATGATCTTAGTACTCAGGAGGCTGAAGTGGGAGGATTACTGTGAGGTCAAGGCCACCACAGGCTAGGAAGTGAGTGGAAGGCCAAGGTGAACTGCATAGCAAGTCTCAAAAGTGGGTGTTGTCTCAAATAGACCAGAAAAACAAATACTGAGATTGAGAGTTCTTTGGAGAAAAATGAGGGCCAAAGAAAATCCTTTAATAATTTCTCCTACTATATTTGACCACATGTCCACAAAAGAGGTAGGTGGCAATATGGTGCCCAGGACCCTAAGAAATGGCACCACAAAGGTAAGCTAAGGTGTGTCAAGATCTACAAGTGCCTCTAGACACTTCGGGCAGTAAGAACAGAATAAGAGAAACCTGTTGCTTTAGTGACATGAGGTGGTCCCAGGCACCAAAGCAGTATCATGCCTTAGCTGAGCAAGAGTTGCCCAAGGCCACCAGGCAACAGGAGGCAAGTGAGGAATGGTGGACACAGCCAGACTCTCCTACACATGAGCACATGTTCTCCCCATGCATGTGCCAGATGCCACCCCACAGCATCTGGGGCTGGGCCTTGTCATGTGCTCTGATCGATGACCAACATAAGGACAGGAACATGCAGCCTTCAGACCCACTAAGATGAGAACTCTCCTTTCTACTTACGTTCTTTGCCTCTGTCACCAGTGTGAGAGCAATGTGGCTTCCAAGGCACCTAGGAGTCGATGAGGGGCATAGAGTGATTCCTGCAGTCTCTTGAGTGGGTCTTGTCTTCAGATATTATCCTAGTTATGGAAGGCACATCTAGGATCAGTGGACCTGGTGACACACATGGTAAATGCCATGTAACGTTCTCAGTCTATTAAAAAAAATGCCCACTTCTGTACCTCTTCACTGACGAGGACACGTGTAACCCATCCTGAGGTGGTGGCAGCTCCAGAACACACTGGCAGCAGAAGCTGTGGTGAGATGTTTATACCTGCATCTGGACCCCCCAACTCAAGCCCAAGCTAAGCCAGCAGATACAGAGAAGCAGAATGCAGGTGAGGCCGTGGCTATCAGAAGGAGCTAAATGCCAAGTGACAATGGCCTTGGAGGGACATATCAAGCATGGCGTGAGCACCTTCATCAGCCCAGTACTTACTGGGAGCACTGACACCACCAGATGCCCCACCAGGTCCAGGAAATCCTCCAGAAGCCCCTCACTGCTGCAAACACATGGCTGTGAGTGTCCATCACCTAGGGCGCAAGCTTGTTCCCCCGGGGCTGCAGATTAGGGCCACCACAATGGTCACGCCCCAACGTCAGCACCGACTACCGCGCACACCATGCCAGCCTCCACCCAGGCCCCACTGGAGCCCTGCAGTGGGCATTTCCCCAACCAGGCAGATTGATGCTGTGGTTGGCACAGCAGCCTCTTGAGCAGGACAGGACACTGATGACCACTTCATTCTCAAGAGGAGAGCAGGGAGCCTTCTACACAGTAGTCCCTCTTCGCAGATTCAGTCCAGCCCCAGAGTCTCCCACATCTTCTCCATAGTTGCCGTGAGCACCAAGATGTCATCCCACAGATGGACCGGGTGCCGATGGATTGTGAAACAGGTGACTTACATCATGAATGAAGTGCACGTCACCGGTCTACCATCCCCTCAGCAACCCTGGAGCATGGCTGGCGCTACTGTCTCTTCAGTGACGCCGCTGGAGTGTCCTGAGAGCCATCGGGGCAGGCCTCCCACGGAACACCCACCACCCAGACAGAATGATCAGCCTCCATCCCTCACAGATACCCAGGACTTTGTCCAAACTTGACTTCCTTTGCTGGAGCCCTCCATTGGAGCGAGGCTGTCCATGTCCCTTCCCTGAAGGCTGCATCGGGGGCCGGAAGTGCCTACAGGGTGGGATTTGATACTAAAAAAGAGGTTTCCCGTGTATGTTTCATCATCAATAAAGAGAAGACAACACGGACAACCTCCCCTTCAAGTATCGAAGATTAGCACCGACCAAAAACCAAACAAAACAAAGCTGATGAATCTTCAGCGCCGCTGCTGCCGCCGCTGCTGCCGCTGCCGCTACCGCTGCCTCTGCCGCTGCCGCTGCCGCTGCCACCACTGCTGCCGCCGCCTCTTCAGAGCATTTTCCTAGTACAGCACTACAGTGCACCAAGTAGCCCAGTTGTCTTATATTTCATCTACGAGGAGAGTCTCCCTTCGGAGTTAGCTTAGTGGTTTCTAGACATTAGCCAGACGTTTAAAACTTGGTATTATTACAATGAGGTCATCACCCCGAAACATGTGCTCCCAATCAATTGACCATTTTGTGTCTAACCTCTCCCCAAACTGCCAAGCTTTCCCGCTGTGGCTCCAGGGCCTCCTGGAACTGTGACAGACCACAGGAAGAACTCTGGCCACACAGGTTTGCAACGAGGAATCACTGCATCAGGAGAACTGTGGAATAAATTTTGAATTCCGGGGTCCACAGGTAGGAGGGTGGTCAAGAGGGATCCAGCAGTCAGGCCCAGGGAAGAATCAGGTGTGGGTTCAATCAGCTTCTCCATGGCAGATGTGATTCTAGAAACAGATGCATGCAATGGTTAGCTAGATGCAAATATGGGTGCTGCTGACCTCCTGCCACCCAGGCTGGGTGCCCACCCCGACCCCACACCACAGATGGCCATCCTCCTACTACCTGCCCCTAATTCACTGAAACTGAAATTTCATTTCCTGAAGAATACTTTCCAAACATTTGTCAACTTTCTGTGGCTTCTTCGTTTGCTAGAAAACTTTGCTGACCATAATTTTTTCAATGCAGGGGACTTCAGAACTCTGCAGCCTCATTTTTATTACAATAGACTCACACTAGCCCAGTCAGGACTTGAGAGACAGCACTCCAGAACCAAGGAAAAGTCTAGACTCTCCCTGAGAAGTCACATAACCGTCATTAGCAGCAGCAACCAGGCACGGGGGCTGGGCTAACTTCACACACATAGCTGAAGATGGCAGAGAGCATCCGTGTCATGAAATCAGGGCTAGGTATTTCACAGGGATGCTCCAGCAGCAACTAGATAAATGCAATGGCAGGAAACCTACCTGCATGTTGCATGGCTTGGAGACGTCATGGTGGCCATTGTCTTCTCTCCAGTTAAAATGCCTGGTGAATTGGTTAGTCCTCCTAAGAGCAGATAAAACATTGAGGGTTAGTGCAATAGGTAATAGAAGGCAGCTAGATGAAACCAGTTTTGCAGTCATTTATTCATGTCCATTCACTTATATCCCAAAGCCTCTGTAGTAGGATCTGATACCAGAAAAAGAGGGCAGCCACATGGATTTCCTCCTCATTAAAGATATCAGAGCCCAGAAATCTCTCTCTGGTACCACCACCAATTAACAATGGCAAGACCAACTTGGATTCTTCCCCAAACCTGACATGCAGCCCTGGCAGTCTTATTACATATGGATCAGACAGTGAGGGTTAGTAGTACAGGTGATGTTAGAAAAGATAACAAGGTACAGGCTCTGGTCACAGAGGTTAATGTCTACAGCTGGGCACTAGCTGACCATTAATGTCCTCCCTTGCAGCTGAAGTCTGTGCCAGGAGGCCTCCAAGATGGGAACTGATACTGGAAAAGAGGTTAACCAGGTGTGTTTCATCCTCATAAAAGAAACAGAAACCCAGAAAACCTCTCTTCAGGTACCACCAATCGACACTGACAAGACCATTGAGTCCTGCGAGTCCTGTTACATATAGAGTGGCACACTGAACTTGGTAAGTTGGCTGGAGTAAGCCATTCATCCAGAGCATGCTGTCCACGTACCATACTCTCAGCACCCAAGGGAGCAGAACCCTCCCCCATAGTGTGCTCTTGAAGTTGGCATCATAGCCAGAGAGTGGGGACTCTGTGGATAGAGCTGCTCTCAGGAGCGGTCAGGCCCGTGGTCAAACCCAAGGGCAATTCTTCCTGTTATAAGATGCCCCAAACCAAGGCTGACTCCACCAAAGGGGCTCCAGAGGTCCAATTCAGAAATGTATGGAGCCAGAAAACCGAGGTGTAAAGCAAGTCCACACATTGTGGTTGACTTTTCCCCAGGGTGCTTTGGGATGGTGTGGTCAGCATGCCTCTCGCCAAGAGGTTGGATGACTTCACATGAATGAAGCCCTCCAAGGAAAGAGCACTGAAAAAAACACATCCAACTCTGCCACATTTGACAAATGTGTCACAAGCGCCTCGCAGATTGGTGTTCTCTTCTCCGAGTCTAGCAGAGCGCGGCTTATGATCTCTTTCCCCCAAAGCTGGCATCTCTTCCAGGAAGTTCTCCAAGGGAGGAGTAGATACTGAGGGTTAGTGGACCAGGTCACAAACGGCACAAATATAGCGTGTGCTCTCTGGTCAACCATCTCATGTACCCAGGCACGTGATGATGCCAGTCCTCAAGTCATCCCTGACCTTGAAGCTGCCAAGCCAGAGCAGTGTGCTGAGAAGAAGGCTTCAGAAGGAAGGTTATCACACACAAGACAGAAAAGTCGCAGATGCAGCTGGGTTGCAAGAGCGCAGAGCTAGCATCCCCACCCCGTAGTTGGTGTTAGCTCCAGGAAAGCTTGTTAGGCGGGATTAGATACTGAAAAGAGGTCGACCGTGTAATGTGCGCCATAAATAAAGCGAACGCGCCACGGACCACCTCTCTCCAAGTACCAAGCAGCAGCATTGACACCAGGATAGTGGCTCTTCCTCAAAGCTGAGATCGCCTCCCAGAAGTCTTCCAAGGCGCGATGTGATATTGAGAAGAAGTAGACCATGTGTCCTACGTCATAAATAAAGCGTACACACCATGGTCAACCGCATCTTCAAATACCATGAGTGACGCGGACCCCCACCTCTCTTCCCTTAACTTAGTATAACCACCCCTACACCCCTAGGTATGTGTCATGACTGGTCAGTAAGAAAAATGTGGCAATGGCCACCAAGCCATATCCAACACCACCACTTCCAGGCTGCCCTGGAAGACCAGGATTGGGTGTCAAGTATTGGTTGGGGATAAAGTGGCCAATGTCATAAATGGTGTGCTCTGTAGCCAACAACCTAGTGACTTCTGCCAGAGAGCATCCAACATGGGCTCTGCTCATAGATTGGCACAGTCTCCAGGGAGACCAACTGAGGCAGCCTTGATGGACCACATGGCATACATCATAAAGAGTGTGTATGCTTTAGAGTCTTCCTTCTCTCCAGTACTATATAGGTGGGATACAGCTTGGCCATCTTGCACAGGTGGCTTGGCCTCTGGGAAGACGACTCTGACTAGATTTGATATTGGGAAGATGTGGACCACATCACACATGATACTGAGCTAGCACATGTTCTACGGTCAACCTTCTTTTCAGCTTCCGTAGAGTAGGCATAGATCAGAGCTACTGTCTCTTTCCTTCTGTTAGTATCACCTCCCCAGAAGTCTCTAAGGCTAGGTATAGTAGTGAGAAAAGCCACTATGCAATGTTTACTATAGACGCAGTGAAGGCAGCAGAGAAGAACCCGTCGAGGACGCAAAGTAGAGAGGATGCTGGGACGAAGTACAAAACCTGATGTTGAATACCATCCTGAAGAAACCCCCAAGGGCTGTTAGGAGCAGGTGAACCCAGGGACATGCATTCTAAGTGAGGCTTCTGAAGTATGGCTAACTTCTCCTAAGTGGCCTGACACCCAGCCAGTGCTGGAACTGGTGCCCTGAGTCCTGAGGTTAGCATGACCTCTGAGGAAACCTCCAAGGCTGAACATGATACTTTTAAAAGGTAGATCATGTCACATAAGCTGTAAATAAGATACACGCAGTGCAGATAAACCCTCTTCTGGTACCGTGAGGTCATTGCTGGGGCAAGATCCAGGGCCCTTCTTTTCTGGGGCTGGCTGCATCTTCATCAAGTTTTCCAATGGTGAACTGGAAAGGGGAAAGAAATGGCCAAATTCTTCCCAAGGAATGTGCTTGATCTGCAAATACACACGGCAGGGACAATTAGGCCCTTGAGGAGCATCAGAGTGGAGTGCAGAGCTGAGCCATCTTCCTCCACAGGGCTAGACTTGATAGGGAAAAAGACATGAAGCAGCAACTGGCAAAGACAAAACTGCTGTGTCTTCTAGTACCTGGAGCAAAGCCATCTTGGGCAGCCCTATGTGTACCTCCATGGTCACAGTGTCCTGACGTCATCGAGATGCAACCCTGAGGCTAAGGAGGCAGCGTGGAATATCTAGGATCAGGAGCATTTGCAGACTTAACAAAGGCCTCTTCGAGTTTCATGTGGGATGCACCAAGACTGGAAGCAGCACACCTTCTCAGAGGTTACTGTGATCCTGAGGAAGCCCTTGGAAGTTGCATTTGACACCAAGGAGGAGCCCGTTTCAAGCCTTGCCAAGTACAGTACACGTCTATCGGGCTACTATCTCTCCAAGGACGAGGACTGTGGAAGGCACCAATGCCAGGACCTCTACACAGATGTCAAGCCATCTCTGAGGTGCTCTGGATGGCTGGGCTGGATACCAAGAAGCGGTTTACCATCCCACATACATACCCAAAATGTATGTGGGACGGTAAACCATTTCTTCAAGTACCGCACCATGACAGTGATGACGCAAAGAAAGTCACGTCCACCAAGTTGCCTCAGGGTCCCTCTTGGAGGCTGTGTTCCAAGTGAAAAGCACATCGAGTGTCTACTAAACCAGAGTATTGTAGTCAGCCTTGCCATGGAGGCTGGGGAGAAGCACTGATTCCAGAGACAAGTAAAGTCTCCTCCCCAGGGATGGTGAGATTTCCCAAGAGAGGGAGATTACATCATTTCCCACCACGCAGGAAACAAAACATGCTCTAGGGAAACACCTCTTCAAGTTGCATGGAGAAGGCCTGACGGTGTGGCCCATGGCACCTCCCTGAAGACAGCGTTGTTTCCAGGAGCCTCGGGGATGGATTTGATACTGAGGGTTAGTGGACCGTGTTACATACGTCACAGATAAAGCGTACGCTATACGGTCTACTATCTCTCCAAGTACCACACAGAGATACCGAGGACAAAAGTGGAGGGCGTGTCCCGAGAACCCTGAGGCTTGGAGCTGGCTGGGGAAATCAGAGGGCAGGAGAAGCACGAAACATGCATCATGCGACGAGCACACGCCAGACTAGGAGGCTGGACTTCACGCTCCGCGGGACAACCACACTGGCACCAGACTCATCCCCCAAGCAGGCCACTCTTCCAGGAAGCCCTCTGTGGCTAGGAGTCCCAACGGGCAGCAGTGGATGA
Source organism: Myocastor coypus (assembly GCA_004027025.1). Taxonomy (NCBI): domain Eukaryota; kingdom Metazoa; phylum Chordata; class Mammalia; order Rodentia; family Myocastoridae; genus Myocastor; species Myocastor coypus. Next base: position 21,215 of record PVJA010014598.1, on the reverse strand, counting down.
CGTCAGGTGTCATGCCAGAGAAGCTGAGGTAGAGGCCATGCCAGGTCTGGAGCCATAGGGAGATTGGCACAGCAGGAGGGAGGGAGACCATGGAATGGAGTGGACAGAACCTTGAGCGGAGAGTAAGGAGAAGAACCAGAAGGACAAAATGGAAGCCCAGCCTAGCCAGACTAAGAAGGCCAAGCAAATGTACCAAGGTCCAGGAGACCCACGCCTACCTCTCTGCAAGCCTTGGTCCTAGGCAAAGAAAATTGTGCCACAAGGAAAGGCTGATGGCCAGATCTGACTTCAGGTTAGGGACATTACTAGGTGTTTCTCTTTGGCTGGACTGAAATCAGGGGCCGGGAACAACATGCCATCTCCATGAACAAAGAAGGTATCATTCTGGCCAACTTCCCCCTGATGTGAAAAGTGCCACCCCAGAAACCCATGGGTGGTAATGAATCTTAGCCAGAGGTGAACCAGAGAGCCACCACAGGACATGTGGACAGAGGGAAGCCTCTCTCACATGCCACAGGAAGAGAGGCTGGACGGCTGTGGCCCCTCAAGGGCCACACTGGCTCTGTGAAGCCTCCCAAGCTGGCCAAGACGCAGGGATGCGGTAGTCCACACCACGCAAGTCCTTCCTTGTGCATGTGCCACATGAAAGGCCATCTCTTCAAACACCATGGCTGAAACTGGAACTTCCAGAAAGTTCCTCAGGGTGTGAACAGAATGGTCAGAAGAGACCGGCCCAGGTAAGAGTAGGGTCAGCATAGGCAACAGGAGTTGCAAAGAGGAGAGGTGAAACTAAGTCCAAAGTTCTCTTCCCTGTCGTTGGTAACACCTCTGGGTACCCTCCGAGGTTGGATTGGATACTGAGAGTTAGTGGACCATGTTACATAGGTCAGAAGTGATAACGCCTACGTTCCATAGTCTACCATCTCTGCAGGAACCATGGAAAGGTGCTGACCCCAGAATGGGGACCTTGTCCCTGAAGTCGGCATCACCTCCAGAACTTTCAGAGGCCTGATGTAGCCCAGGGAAGCAGGAGTAGTAAGCATGACTAGCCCACTCTGCGGTTCAGGTGTGTGAGCTGCAGAAGAGATGCCTCTGCCTGGATGTGGGATATCCTCCAGCAGGGCCAGAGCAACTCAGAAAGATGAAGGAAGGCTTCCTGAGCTCTTGGCCTTTGCGTTGGCAGCACTCCAAGAGCCCCACAGGAGGACGCAGCTTGGCTGCGTGTTGAAGAACAAGATGTTCTGAGGCTAGAGCTCCTCGTGTGAGCCCAAGCTATACACAAACTGAGGAGGGGAATGCTGAACGCCGCGGCACCCCGAAGAGGAAAGCCAGGAGCGTGGAGCCTCTTCTATTCCTGGTCGACCTCATCGCAGCAGCGGTCTACAGGAAGTGAACTCAAGGCCATGAGGTTGGCCTGACCTCTGAAAGTTGGGCTGAGCAGGCTCCTCTTGGCGTAACTGCTGTCCTCCAAAGCCTAGTGTAGACTGAGTCACCCAGCCTGTGATCCAGATGTTGAAGTCCAAATGCTTTAGCTCTGCTATGAACATTGAAGTGTCACTGTGGATGTCATCCTTTGCTCCCAGCATGCACCTGCCCACCCAACCTAGTGCATCCATCCAGCGCCAACCCCCATACATCTTCCAAAGGATAGTCGAGGTTGGTCTGTCATTCACTGAGGAACTGGAGCCATGACTCAGACTCCCTGTCTTCTCGTAGTTGAGCTGAGCATTTAGCAAGAGGACCTCACTGACCAGGGTATCTTTCAGAAAAGGGATGAGGGATGAAGTGACTAAGCAAGCAAGAGAGGTGACAAGAGTTGTGGAGACCAAAGAGACATGGAAAGGGCAAAGCACAGTCTCGATGGAGTGCCCAGGGCGAGGCACTGAGATCGAGGGACAGGCGTGAAAGTGGCACCAGGGAAAATGACAGTAAAGAGTTGGGGGTGAGGTCTGCAGATCATGCAAGACCTTATAGCAGAGGCAAGGGATTGTGGGCCCATATTCTGGCCCAGTGGGGGCCATTAGTAGCTGATAAAGAAAACAAAACGTGGCTGGCGTGAGGGGCAGAAGCAAGCAGCAGGAGCTCTAGAGGGAAACATGGAGAATTTAGGAAGGACAGCCCAAAGAGACGTGGAAGCACCCAAGACAGATGCAGACAGTAACCAATAAGAAGACATGGAGAATTTGGGCAATCGTGGGCCAGGACAGCACTGCTTTCCAAGCTGTGCTGGGGCAAATGGTACTGGGTGGACAGGAGACTGGTGCTGAAGAGCAGGAGAGGGGTCCAGCGGGTAGCTGGGTTGAGGCGTAGGGTCCAGAGGCCAGGTTAAAGTGAGATTGAGAAGAGCCACCAAGAGAGCAGCGAGAGGAGATAACTAGAGTAGATTTCTGAGATTTTTCATTTTAAGGGGACTTCTAAGTTATCAGTATCAGAAGATTCTGGAAGATAAGGCAAAGATGGAGATACAGGTGTCTGAGATGTTGGAGGATGGAGCCTGCATTTTGGACTCACGTGGGGTCACCAAGGGACTGGGACCAGCAGGTGTGGAGAGGGTCCAGAGGAGCCGTCTTGGTTTTTGCTTTCTCTGAAGCCTCAGTAGACTAGAAGTCACTTAGCCTGAGTGCTCTGGAAAGTGAGGAACCAGCACAGCTCCTAGTCCCTCCTACACACTTGGGGAACTCATGCCCCAAAGGGATGGGGGACAAAGCGGGGGCAACTTCAGAGGACAGTTCGAGCTGTAAGAGATTGCTTGTCCTCCCAGGTAAAGTGACCTGGGTGCCAATTCCCTTTAGGGAGCTCTGGAGAGGTGAATGAGCCTCCTGTCCCACCCAACGTTCCAGTACCAGGGAAGCCGCCTCCTCCGGCTCCTCCTGCCCCTGGCTCACTTACCTCTGTACCCTGGCTCCCTCCTCCCTTCCATGGCGCATCATGTCATCCACATGATCCATGCCCACAGGACACACTCCTACACACCACCATGGGCGCCTTGGTGACTCGTGCTCTCACCAGCCCCAAAGCTCAGGCACCAGATGTGTGGATCTGCCACCTAAGAGCTTGCATGCATGCTCAAGGAGAGGGCTGCCTGGCCTGGTGCCAGCGAGGGATAGTGCACACGTGGCAATAGTAGCACTGGGGATCCCCACAACCCTTGGTCCCAGCGGGAAGGAGCCCTTGGTGCCCCAAAGACCAGGTCCAGGCGTGCCAGAGGTGAGCAGTACAGGCAGCACCGAGCCTGTCACACTCAGGAGCACATCAGATGGGGACAGAGGGAAACCCACAGACGTCGTCTTTAATCAGAACACACAGGGCTGACACAGAGAAATCTACAGAGAAATAAAGATGGAAGCCAGGTTTAAAGAGGTTGAAAGGTTTGTGTGAGCAGACTCTGGAAAGCGGTAGTGAAGTGTACGTCAAAGGAGACGGGAAGGAAGCAAAAGGGAGTCTGCGTGGTCTCACAGAAGACTGCAGGGGAAAAAGGAAATAGGCATGAGGGGGAAAAATAAAAAAATAAAAAATAAAACTTTTCAAAGCCCAAACACGTCAATCAAAAAAATGCAAATTAGGTTATATTTCCTTACAAAAGGATTTTGAATTAGGGTCAAAAGCCTCAAATCCAAACTATATGCTGTCGATTTGAGACATGTTTTAATCACATTAACTCAAAAAAAAAAAAATTCAAAGCCAAAGGAAGGCACCCGAAAATAGGAAGGCCTCAATTTTCATGCATTTCCCCTTCAGGCAGCCTACACAGCCGTACACAGGTATTGCACACACTACAGAATGGAGACAGCAGCTGACTGCCAGCAAGTCCTCCCCAGATGGAGGCCGCCTGACTCCCCACAGGCATCAATTTGCTCAGTTTGCTTGTGTAACTGTTTAAATATTCCTTCACAAAGGCTTTACTGGGGTGCTGGTGGGGGCTCCCCCTGGGGCTGTACGAAGGGGGCCAAGCATCCACTACTTAGGGTCAGACACCTCTCAGCAGGTTGGTGCCAGTATGTCTGCTACGCCGATCAACTTTTAGGTGACGCTTGGTCTGATAAGGTGTCCAGCAGCAATGGAAAACCAATTGAGTTGCATTTTGCACTTGTTTGTATAAACAAGTGAAAAACGAAATGATAAAATGGCCTATATCTATACCGAGAGGATAGCTCAATTTACCCCTACTTAAGAAATTAAGAGAAGCAAGTGAATCCCTCGGCAGATGCAAGCCCCTGAGGCTCAGTGTCGGTCACTGAATTTAAGGCAGTCAGCTGTGTGGTTAGAACAAAGAGTGAGATGAAAGAACGCCAGGGAACAGCAGAATGCCGGGCTACCAAGAGCAGCACATGCAAGCCTCGGTTCCACTGTCAAGCAATGTTATCCTTCATCATGGGCGTCCAGAAACAATCCTATGAGAAAACAACGTTAGCCACCTGAGGCATGCAGTCAGCAGGAAACAGACCTCTTCTGCCATTTCAAGTCATTAAACAAATCAATGGAAACCACGTCTCAAAGAAGGTCCCGTCCTTTACATTGAGGTAGCTCTCACAAACCCTCCTGTTAGGAATCATAAAGCATCCCCAGATACAGAGAATTCATAGAACCAGTTCCCAGAATGCCTGAGTACTAACACCTCATGCAGCGTGAAAGTAAATGAACGCACACCTCCAGAGTGGAGGTCGCAGCAAACTGCATAGCAAATGAGAAATAAAAGATGCTCACTTCATAAGTATGGTTATGGAAAACCACATCTAACGAAAGTAATCAATAAAAAAAAGAGATGCCATCACCCATTAGGATGAGATTAGAATGAATTATTGATTTCACAATTCTTTACTAAGATAACAAAAAAGGATCAACTGAGAATTCAGGAAAATTAAGCATCTGTCTATCCATAGCTATGCCCTATGAGCAAGCAGGGCAGCTTACTTTACAGGCCCGCAAAACATTGAATTGATTATGTGCAAAAGAGACATCAGAAATTCCCCTAAAGCGGAATTTGTACATTCACGTTCTGCAATCACAATAGAACTTGACCATGTAGGAGTAAAAAAAGGATAGCAAACAACTCAAATAAATTAGAAGTCAATTTGAAAGTGAGCTCCAGTTTTTCTCATTTGGTTCATCTCTTCTAACAGCAAGAAAAATAGCAATCATAAATACTTTTTAAATGCCTAAGAGACTACATATTAAAACTTAGGAAATGCAGTCAACATTGCAGACAGAGGCAAATTCGTACCATGAAATGTTTTCATTATTAAAGTAACAACAGAGAATATTACATAGACAGAGGTGCACTTAAAGAGATTAAAGAATCAAAAACAAAAGTCAGGTATCACAGAATTTGAATACACACAAAAAGTTGAGTCAGTTATTTCAAACACTGAACCCTTGAAAAACCTCTACAATTGACAAGATCATCTAATAAAAAGAGATTAAAGTATGCACATACAAAGTTAAGGACAACAGAAGTGTATACGTAAAATAGGGTAAAATTCTATTATAACAGAATGTGGATTATATCCCTATGCTAATATATTTTACAATGTTAGAAAGGTAGATCATTTTACAAGATCAGGAATAGCTAAAAACAGCTGATGAACACTTTAATTACAGGCTGGACAGAGCAGACTGCTTTTCTGTAGGCCTCATATTGGCGCTCGGAGCAGGGGCTCTCATTTTAGCTACTCAATGAGTGAGGACACTCAGGATTTTAAGCGGACACATAGTTGTATCAAAGTTGCATAGGAAAGAATCTGAGATCAATTTACCAACAGATTTGACACTGAGAAGCAAGCAAAAGTTCTGGTGGTGGAGGACACTGAAAGATTCCCATAAACACAAAAGAAATTCTAAGTTATGCCCAGACAGTTGTTATGAAATATATTTTTCAAACAGTAGGTATATATGGTACAGAATATAGAAAAAGATGGATTGGCCCCTAGTTCATTTTACCATTCAGCATAACTTTGACACCAAAATCTAACAGGAGATATGAAAAATCCTAAAAGAATAGCACACCAAATATACCACAGTCAAGTAGAATTTGATCCAAAATGTTTCAGAGTTGTATCAACAGGTTAACAGAAAACAAAACAAGTATCTTTTGTATCCTAATAGACATTTCGTAAAATTCTAAGTGCACTCATGATTTTAAAGTCATACATGGACTATGAATATTCATTAGCATGAAAGTCTTGACTGATAAAATGACTTGTAACCGCAACCATGAACTAGAAACAAGATTTCTGTGATTACCCATTTCATGGTTTATAACTGGCCAATGCTGTAAGACAAGAAAATCTGACCAGGGTAAAATGAAAGAGAAACTGCTTGTGTTATACAGATATAAATGAGTCTACAGAGAAAATCCAAAACACTCAACTAAAGACTTTTAAGACAAATAGTAAAAGTTCCATGAGATAGGAGGATAGTAACTATAAATATGTAGATCCCTACATACCAATAACCAGTTAGGCAATACAAAGGAGATGAAATAAATTTACAGTGCAAGGAACATTTCTTGAAATAAACTCGAGGAAAAATTGTGAATTTGTCAAATTCAAGAAAAAAAATTCTGTAAATACGCAACTGTAAGGTATCATGCAAAACCATAAAAATATCAATTCTTTACGTTAAAATTTTATAAAATTACACAGAAAACCTATAGTTTTTAACTTATATCATTGCAGTTTATCTAAAAGACAAATGAGACTAACCAAGAAACTTTTGAAGAACTAAAATGAAGGAAAGACTATTGCCATTGAATTAAGTACATGATAGCAACACAAGATATTAACACAGAGCAATATTGACCTAAAATTTAACAAGCCGATGTCATGATGGGAAGCCAGAGCAAGCAGCACAACTCTAAAGCGCCATGTGACAAATGTGGAAGTGGCACAGTTCTTTCTCTTCATAGTTATTAAGGCAAGGTTCAAATATAGAAGGCTTAGAAAAACATTAAATTGGTTCTTTGTATTAATTCTCTTTCAAAAAGCCTCTATAAAATAGAAAGTAAAATGGATATGAAGTATCAGAACAAAATCATTAATAGATTTTAGGATGTAAAATGTACTAAATAAATAGTAAAGAAAATAATTGACAAAATGGAGTGATAAATGAAAGAAGGGAGGAGATGAAGCACAGATATGATTTTGAAAAAAAGAATTGATGCTCCTGTAAAAGGGATTTGTAAAATACGAAAAGGTCCCACTAGCAGAGAAAAATGGGAAGGGAAATTCTGAGTTGAGTGGTGACCTGAGTACAGGTGTTGAACTGTTCTGTCCCCAGAACCTGCATTGTCAGAAAGTGAAGAAACTTCAATGAGCACACACGTGTGTAGGAGAGGAAACACAATGTAGAGGAGGAAAAGAAAGCCCACGCCCTACCAAGCAGTGAAAAAAGCTGAGCTAGAAGGCTAGGGAAGTGCTCACGAAGCCTCCCGTAGGTGTGTCAGAGAAACCAGGGCCCTGTAAGAGCAACAGGCTGAAAAGCCTGGAAAGAAGGAAATGGCCCGAATAAAGAAGGAGGGATCCATGCTGCTCACGCACTGGGCAGAGCCCTTCCCAAGGCTTGATAGCAGGCTAAGAACAGAGGACTTGGAGAAGGTGAAGCAGAGGGACTGAGAACAGAATTGTGTGTGTGTGTGTGTGTGTGTGTGTGTGTGTGTGTGTGTGTGTGTACACACATAACATCTATATCAACGTATCTTATCACCAGGGATGGCAGTGTGCAAGCAGGTTAGATACACAAAGACCTAGAAATGGCTGGAGGCTTCCAGAATCTTCGGACAGCTTATCCTTGAGATAGTACCAAACATATGAAAGAAGGGCTGAATCCATCCGGACATTGTTGCAGAACAATGTCTGAGGTCTGACAAAAATTACAGGTGGGAAAGCAACAATATCAAAAACAGGTAAAAGTGAACTCTCCTAGAAAGAGAGTAACAAACATAGGGAAGAGACACATACTAAGAAAATAGTGAAAAAACCAAGCCACCGACGGAGGTAGAAAACTTAGCCAAGCAGCTGTTCAAGTCAAGGACATTCTGAAGGGGAAAAACACAAATTTTGGGGTCAAAAGGTCCTATGAAATGGACCAGTGTGAATCCACATTAAAATATAAGCACGTAAAATTTTAAAACAATACAAATCCGTATTGTCACAGGCTTATGACCACTTGGCAATGGGTGTGGAAACTGGTTTATGTTTTCAAAGTAACAGTGGCAGTTCCAACTTTATTTTATACCCAGCTAAATTATGGATATCAGTGTCGACACTTATCTATTCAGATGTGGACAGCCTCCAAAAATTTACTTCCCATGGTACATTGCTTCTGGAACTGCTAGGGGATGCACACCGGTAAAACAGAGGAGTACTCTGAGAATTAGAACACGAGAGGTTGGGCATCATCAGAGATCAAACCCAAGGGAGATGATTGGGGTAGTCCCTAGAGGGAGAACACAGAGATTCCAAGCTGCTGGAGAGACCCCAGGTGAACTAACCTATAATGCAACAGTAAGAAAGCTCCAAAAAGAAGTTGCTTCTAAAGGAGGAAATGCATCTAAGAAAGGAATAAAGAAAACAATGTGTCTGAAAATATGAGGTGCACTCAGAAAAAGAGATGCCTACACACTTTAGTATTAACTCCAGGAGAAAATGTAAAGGTTGAAAAAGTGAAGAACTATAGTGCCATATGGCTCAGCTTTTAAGAGTCTTTATGTGCTCATAACTGTGTAAACCCTGGGAGGTGACCAAACCAAGACAGTGAAATAAATGTACTGAGAAGACAATGCATAAAGGCATATCATGGGGTGTACTCGGGGGCACATGTAGAGTCCTTGTCTTTCACAATAAAAAAGGTAATGCTTACGTTTTAAAAAAAGGAAAAAATGGGGAAGTAGGAAAATGATAATGTTACTTGGAATTATGGACACGAAGATGTCAGGCGACCATTTGGAGCAGTTACAAGTTACTGCTTCTTGGCACAGAAAATCCAGGTGGAGCTGGCAGGGTGGCAGGGCAAATGCTTCTCAGATGACCTCACAGAATGAGTTGACTCTTAAAGCGACCCATGTTCATGACTTTGACAACAGATAAAAGTGAAAAGTGGAAAGAACTTGATCTGGCAATTTAGACATGGAGAAAATGTTCTGTGCCACAGGTAACAACAGAAATGCAAAGGGAAGAGTAGAATGCCGTGCTTTGACCAATTGGCAAAGGTTAAAAACTGTGATAATCCCAAAGAAGCAGGCACATCTCCAAGGAATTCTGAAGTGCAAGTTGGCAGGTGAGCTGGCCATGGTGCGTGCCTGCCTCAACAGGGCCACTCCATGCTCAGGATTAAGGGCAAGAAATGAAGCAGAAGCGCAAAGATGAGGACACCAAGATGCCTGCCTTGACCGACACGATCTACCTTGCAAATGGTTCAAATACCAAGGAAAAGAGGCCAATTAAAATAAGGCTATGATGCACTCATCGGCTAGAATTCTATGGAACCACTAAGAAGCAAAGGATAGAAAATTACTTAATGGCATGGAAAAATGGCTGGGCATACTGTTAGATGGAAATAAATGGCAGTGGTGAGTCTGGGTGTGTGGGTGTGCGCACACATGTGCACATGCACACACACATGCATGCCCACACAAACACACAGAGCAAACGCAATGCCAGAGGCGGGTCACTAAATGTTGGCACTCTTGTTGAATGGTGAGACTAGGGGGATTTTTATTCTTCTCTTTGTTCTTTCCCTTTTTTTTTTTTTTTCTTTTTGAGACAGGGTCTCGCTATGCAGTTCAGCCCGGCCTTGAGCTCACTTTCGTAGCCCAGGCTGGTCTCGAACTCGCACCAATCCTCTTGCCTCAGCCTCCCGAGTGCTGGGATTACAGGCGTGCGCCACCACGCCCGGCTACTTTCCCATATTTTAAAAGCTGCTACTAAACAAGCGTTTTCTTTTTCATGAAAAGCAAATTAATTTCAAAAAATTATTCAATAATGAATTCTATTTACTGGCTTAGGCTCTTTCACGGGGAAAGCCACAGGGCCTCTGCTCACCTGACCACCCGCAGTCTGCTAAGAGAATGCAGCTGTCTGTGTCATTCTTGAAAGGCATGGAACATGCCTTCCTCGGGGCTGAGGAAGAACAGCATGCACTGAGCTGCAGCTCGCATGCTGGCAGTGAAGTGCTGGAGGGCTGCTGCCACCGCAAGGGACCCTAGTGTGTCTGCTGAGCCACACGGCCCTTGTGGTCCCCACATGGGGTATGGCCAGAGATGCAGGACGTCTCTGGCCAGGACGCATCTCCACAGCAGGAAAGGCACATCAGCCCCTGCTCCCTGATGTCCTGAGGAGCGTGTGGCCTCTGGCCTTGCTGGCTCTGAGCCCCGCAGCCCAGCGCATCCTGTAAGCCCGATCTTTGCATCCTCCAGACCCAGCCTGGCCTGTGCCCCTGCCATGAAGCATCACGCTGTATAACATGAAAGTGTGGAGCTCACCCAGCGAGGCTGCATCCCCTGCAGCGTCCTCCGGCACCGCCTCTCCACAGTCACACCTCTGTGGGCTTCTCGCAGGGACCTTAAGTGACAAGAGGGACAGGTCAGGTCACAGGGTGGAAGGCCAGCGGCTCAGGCACATGTGTGAAGACCAGGTCCTGGGGACCATGTCACACTGACTCTCCAGGCTCAGAGCTGGTTCCTGCCACCAGATGCTACCGTGTCAGTGGGTTCGGCAGAGAGGACACACAAGCTCCTGGGCAGAGCTGCGGTGGGGCAGCAGCTACTGTTACTGTCCTACATAACTAAGCTGGCCAGACTCCTCACTTATGATGCCAATCCGCTTGGGTGCACGACATCCATTACCTTATTACACTCGCTTAGTGTTTTTTGAGCTCCTACGATCGAATCCAGGGCCTTGGCCCAAGTCACAACACAGTCACCAGCCTCTTTTTAATTTTCATTTTGAGGCAGAAGTGTTCAACCTTGAGATCCTCCTGCCTCGGCCTCTGAGACTGCCAAGACCCAGGTATGCACTGGCATCTGCCTCCACCAGCAGACCTGGGGGCTGCTTCCTGGGCACAGTGTCTCCCGAGGGCTCCAAGGGCTCAGCCTGAGCCCTCCCGGCTCTGCCTTTTTCCTGGACGCGGAGCCTTGCTCAGTTCAGTCACAATCTCAGTCCCAACAGTGGCTCCCACCGAGCTACTATGGCCCCTGAGGAGTGTTGTTATGGACGAGTGGGCACTGGGAAGGCCTCCTGCTGAGCAAGGGACAGCCTTGGAACAAGTGGGCAGCACAGCAAAGAGACTCAGGGGACCAGACCACTGCTGTCCTCAGTTGACAACCAACTGCTGCGGACAGCTAGGGATCCAAGTAGGAAAATGAAATTCACCAACTGGTTCCAAAACTAGGAGTGAGCACCAGGCTGAGGCTGGAAGGACAGTGGCCAGAAAATGGCAAGAGAAAGCCTCATGACAGCATCATTGCCTCCTCTTATAGAGGGAGAAAGGAGGCGGCAATAGGCTGTCACAGCCAAGGCTCAGGTAAGGGAGGGGAATGTGCTGACCGAGGTCAAGAAGGATGCTGATGTCCCTGTGAGCCTGGGAAGCAGGTGGAAGAAAGCGAGATGAGGGACAGAGGGTCCTTCCACAGGGAACACTCACATCAGATCAGGCAATATCCGCTGCCCCAATATGTCCTTCCTGGGACAGCGTGGCCTGCACATACAGTGGCACTCTAGTGAAGGCCAAAGAAACCCACAGGCCTTCTGGACATGTCTCCATCAGCATCTCCTGATAAAGCAAGAAGTCAAAGGAAATAGGAGAGATGGGAGAATCCACCTGGCCTTGAGTCCACGCAAGGCCACTGTCCACTAATGGCAGCAGGGACAGTGGATCAGGAATGCTCTGGGCCTGGTCTTCTCTGCCACCTTAACCGCTGCCTCTGCCTCTGGCCTCCTCACTGGCTCTGCCTGAACACCAGGGTGCAGCCTGCACTCCAACTCTAGGCTAATCCACCCTGTGCCCACTCATGCCACAGGCTTCAGGACCCAGAGGAGGCCTGTTCAGAGAGCTGCTGCCCTGGTTGCTGACAACGACACAACCTGTCTCCAGCACAAGCAACTACCTTCTGCCTTCTCCATAGAAGCCTCCTCCTCCATGTCACCACATCTGTTCCAGGCTCTGCACTAGACACAGGGCCATGGGAGAAAGAAACAAGGCCATCACCCACCCAGGGACACAGGTCAGCAGGCAGGACAGCACGGAGACATTCCTGAACACAGCTGAGGCTGAAGCCCAGGAGCAGCGGGAGTGTGGGTGATCGGGAGGAGCCTGCAGCCAGAGGCCAAGGAGCTTATTGCTGAGGCCTGCAAGAAGGAGAGGGCACCAAGAAGCAGGGGTGGACTCTTGGGGGCCATTCTAGGAAGGCTCAAGGAGCTCTGTGGAAGGCACAGTGGGGTGACACCAACTCACCGTGAGAGAGGCTCAGGTGGCACAGTGGGGACGGTGCCGATGGTGGTAGTAGAGAACGGAATGAGAGAAAGGGAGGCATGTGTGGGATCCCAAGGGGTGTGGAAGAGAAGGATGGATGTCAGGTAGGGAATGAACCACGCAGACGGCCCAAGGAGCCGCCAGGGGATGAGGGATGACACTACATGTGCCCGACAGCTGGCTGGCGTGGAACACCACTAGCAACAGAACTGTTTCTCTGGCAACCATCTGAAGCAGCTCATAACCAAATGTCAGGGAGGGAAAGGAAAAGGTCAGCTCATGAGCTATGCTACCTTTGGTGTGTCACCTACCAAAACATGGAAGACAAATACTTCAGAGCTCAAACAGGGAAAATGAGACACATAGTAGAGCATGCATGCATCTGCATGGTATGTGTGTAGAGTGTGTGTTTTTGCTGGCCACAGCTGTGCACGGAAGAAACAAGCAGAAAGCCAAGGCCCTCATCTCTCTCTTCAAAGGACGCCCCACGATACAGCTGACCTAACTCTGGAGGTCCACAGCCATGGGCAAGCTCCACAAATGGTGCCACCACAGGTGGAGCCTGGACAGCAGGGGACCTGACCGAGATCAAAGCACACTCTGTTGGGCAGCAAGACAAGGCCCCCACAGACTGCACTCAGAGTACTTTTCCTGAATGCAATGACAGAATTCTGTCATAGTCCTTTGCTTAATATTTAATTCCTACCCAGGCCGTAGAGATCCTACAGAAGACCCAGGATTTTTGGAATAAAAATAAGGCTACATGATTGGTTCATCCATCAGTCACTGCTGAGGAACATGGGCTCTGTCAGGGGTGTAGGCAGTGCTGAATGCAAATGGATGGGTGGGAGTTAAGAAAGAGGAGAAGGGACTGGGATAGTATGAGAGGTGGGGAACCCTGAGTTAGGCCACGAACAAGGCTGGGGAACTCGGCTGGTAGCCAAATACTACGAACAACTGGAAGCTGCTGAATGCTAGGAGGCCATGCGTCACTCACTTGGGAATGAACAGGAAACCAAGGCTTTGGTCCACACAATTAGCAGGTGATGGAGAAACTCCAGCACAAGTCCTCGGCACTGACATAGTGCCCAGAAGTTGGAGTTACTATCTGTATCCAAGCTTGAGCATTACCAAGTGGCAAAGAACCCACAACTGCAGGGGTCTCACTATAGGATATCCAAAATCACAAGGGGGAAGCAATCCAATTCGATCTGAAGTGGAAAGCCCAATCATGCTGCATAAATGATTTGCTCACAGGCCCAAAGAAAGGACAAGATCAGGGTCAGGGGCAGCCAAGACGGAGGGGAAGAGGCATGGGCCATGCTGGACATCCTAGGCTCTAGATACAACTTTGCTGTACGTAGGTCATGAGAAGGGAGGAAAAGAGGGATGAAGGGCAGGTCTTGGGGAGGAGAGCCTCTTAGGGGCAGAGGTCGCCACTGCCTCTTCTGGCGGACAATACTCCTGATGCCAGCTCTGTAAAGGTGCATGGGCTGAGCTGCCCTGCCTCATCGAAACTCGCCCTCCTCTCAGGAGCTACTTGAACTCTTCAGTCTTCCAAAAGGAGACCTTGGGAGCTGCTATGCAGGTACAGATAAAATCATTAAGCATAATATACCTATTTTGGGTAGAAATACAGAAAAGTGGCTGAAGCATCTATTCTTCCCAGGTGCCATGACACACCTGTAGCATAGGTTATGACCTCTATAATAAACTCCTGTTATAAAGAGTGCTGGCCCACGCACTGGTGGCACAAACACCAGGTGGGGTTATTTTTGATCCATCTTGGCACAAGAAAGGGCAACTTTTGGGAAGACCCAGGGCTTCTATCCCACCATGGCAGACCAGTGTTGCCCAAGGATGGGCTCCCAGCCAGGGCATTCAGGACTGCCAGGATCCCATCTCATCTCATCTGGCATGGGAAGCTGGACTCCAGTGAGAATCTACACTGACAGGGAGGAAGCTCCCGGCCCTAGGGCCCACAGATGCGTCTCCAGAGAACAGCTCCCAGGCTATGCCTGTCCCACCAAAGCATGGATGTTTTTAGTTATTCATTCAGGATTGATTCACTAGGCTCAGAGTCAGGTGGGCACTGGTGAGAAGATGAACTTGACCCAGTGTCTAGTCCTTGGGGTACTTTGGCTGTGATGACATGACAGGAAAACAAACATCCGGGGTGGGGCAAGCTGGGGTGGGGCTGGGATCTAGGCTGGTGTGCATACTCGGGTACCTGCGCTATTTGGAAAACCAGGGAAGGAGTGGTGGTGCCAGGCGGCTCTGTCAGTGCCTCTCACATGGCCCAAGTCCCTCGCTTCCTGTTTACTCATTGTGTCCACTTCCTCTCACTCATTCACACAGCAAATCACTTTCGCGGTCTCACACTCTCAGCAGCCTCTTCTTCGTTCTTCCACGCACTCCGCTCCTCCTCCCACTCTTTACTGGATTTATCCCGTAAGTCAATGCATTCAATTATTCGTCCATTCACACTGTATGCATTCATCCGCTCTCCCATCCTTCACTCATTCATTCACTCACGCATCCACGCGCTGGTCACATGGACGTCTTCCCTCCCTGACAGGCCTGAACGCGGACCTACACACTCTTCCATTCCCTCAGCACTGACTAACTTCCACTTGCACACTAATTTCTGAGCCCAGTCAGGAACTCTCTGACCCGTGCTCCGCGCCCATGCGCTCCCACGCGATTCTCATTTCTTGCCTCACTGAGGCCAAAGAAGCCTATTTCCACACTCCTGGAAAGCCCATCCATGTGCTGTACGATGTTGAATTATTGGATTTATAAATAGATCTCTATCTGACCCCACAGAACTGCTCATAGATGGGGTTAAATGCATACTAGGGGGCAGGGGAAGTCATAGGATATGGTGTCCTTTTCCCCAACATGTTCAAATAAATAAGCTCGATAGAATTTGTGCCTGAGATAGAAACATAATGACCCATGTAATAACCCATGCTAGTATGATACTCTCTATTGTTTATTATTAAAACAAAAACACAGAACACTAAGAGCTGCTTTCTGGGATGTCACTGCCACAAAACTCGTAATGATAATCCCTGGTTTAAAACACATTTTAATCTCTGATGCATGGTCTCACCATTTCTAATTTACCTTTTCTTTGATTGCTTTACCAAATAATGATGATAATTCCAAGAACCCAAAATACATAAGACGATGAGTTCTTAACATGTGTTTCTGACTTCTTGATGTACAGAGGGAACAGATTAAACCTTTTTCATTAAATAGATTTCAAAGAAGCAAAATTAAGTTGATCATTATTCTGATTTTATGAAGCACTTTATTATTGAAATCATCCTAGCCACTTAACATCTCTACACAGCAAATTTTCCTTGTGTATTAACTTCATCATTTTCCAAAAGAAAATCAACAATAAAGAAGCTACAGACAGGGGCAGCAAGATAACTCCACCATCTAAAACACCTGCTTTGGCAAGCCCTGGGACCACGGTTCAATGCCTGGCAACACATCCCACCCATGGGTGGGCTGAGCAGGTCACACACACAAAAAAATACCAACAGGCAAACCCAGGGAAGTACCTGGTTCATCTTTCTAAGGACTCAGTGTTCAAAGTGAAACAAAGCCTACTGCACGGCATTATACCTTGTATTGCGTCATCCTTCAAAGCTTCCTATGTCCATAGTTGGGGTTAGGTGGAGGACATTGAGACGTGGGGAGATGACAAGGCCTTCTGTGCCTTTCTAGGAAACCGCTTGGAGGGTGATGGCCTGGCGTTGGGGGATGAGGGTAAGGGGGGTGGATTGGGAGGCCTGAAAGGACTCAGCAATGCCTTTCTGCTTCCCTCCCCAGCCTTGGCAGCATCTGAGTGAAAGCTAAACCTGCCACAAAATGAGACAAACTGAAATTCCCCTCCTTCTAATGAATTTAGTACCAGGGTTACAGGGCCTACAGGGTCTCACTACACAGATCAGACTTGTAGCGATCCTCCTGTCTGCAGCCTCCCAAACACCAGGATTACAGGCTCATGCCACCAAGCCCAGTTTAATTCTCCTTCCTTTATGTGTGGGTGCCAGGCGTTTTGTCCCCACCAAAAGAAACTAAGAAAACTGGCCCCAAGTGAATATTATATTCATCAACATTTTTACCTGTTCAGGAATTAATTTCATTAGAATCATAAAACCCAAGGGAAACTCAAGCCCAGAAGACCTTTGGCTAGGACTAGAGTTTACCGAGAACCTCCTCAGCATTTCTCAGCCTATTGTTACTCAGGGATGTGATATTTGTCAAGACACTGTGTAATAATTGGACTATATAGGGCCTTGTTTAATCATATTATCACATTGAGATATTGGTTCTTTTAAAGATATAATGTATAACAAAAAGGCCAACACAGAATAAAAACTTTAAGTATTATTACTTACCCGGACCTGGACTGTCCATGGCCACATAGGAAAGGCTCAAGGGCCTCATCCTTTCCATGACAAAGATGACAAGGCACTATGGTTCTGTGGGCAGAGAGCAGATACAGAGAATAAAATATCCTCCTCCTTGGGACACAATCTCTTTTCATCATTTAGTTTGCCATTTCTCTGTGTAGCTATATTTTTCTTTATCAGTCAAATGCGCAGAAAACCATAGCAAACTAAGAATGAAACATAAGTTATCAAATATACCTAGCATCTTGCTACTCTCCAAGCCAACAACTTTAACCCTTTTTTTTCTCCCCAGGGGATGAAGTCATTTCTGAACTAAATGCAGAATGCTCCTCTTTTTCTTTGCTGATGAACACACATGATTATAGATCCATTCAGTCATCACTCATCATATAAAATCAATGATCACGAACTCCAGAATTAAATCCCTGAATTTTCTTGAAATCATTCAAACCAAAGTCAAATCATTCGGCCACTAATTCTTAGGACTTCAGTTCTAGGAAAATAAAGAATTGTCATTTCTATTCTGATGCTCCCCAATCATATCAGAGCCCCACACAAGGTTCTGCTGCTCACACTAACGTCACAGTGAGTGGCCCAGGGCCCACCATCACACACAACTGCTGGGGTTCTGCCTCCCCGAATGAGTGACAGCCCAGATGCTTATCAGAGAAAAATGCTTAAATAATCAAAGAAAATTCTAACTTTTCGAAATTAATGAAAAAGCGGAGTTTTTCTCCTCTTAGATCATTTGTATTAAATTGGATTAATCTTAGTTCATAACACATTCTCATCCTAAGCCTATATGTGGCCTCCAAGAATTTAATTATCTTTCGTAATGACGGTGGAGACCAGGAGCTAACGATCCAGACCAAGAACTTTATTATTGACAGTGCAAGGTATTCTCCTTTACCCAGAGGGACAAAGAAAAGATCTTCATGATTGGAGAATAATTTAATCAGCTATGGTGCGCGCATCCTGGGAACATAAAGAGGACATTAACAAATGAAAAACCCAGATCTGGGCTTAATTTAGTGAACACGAAGTACCCATCCCAGAAATTAATTATAAACAATGATTTATGCCACATTCTTATCTTCCTGCTCATGAGAAAGGGCCCACGTTTTATTGCTTAATGTATGCAGTTATCCATTTTAATAACACTGTGAACACCCTGAAAGGAGCCACCCAGCGTTAAGGAGTGCTGAGCCCCAGTTAGGCTCCAGATGGCATGGCCCCCACCCAAGGCCCCGAGCGTACACACTTCCTCTCAAATCTTAACAGTTTCAGGCAAGGCCTTAGGAAGGACATTCCACACCCTCCCATCTTACCCCAAGGCCTAAACAGAATGCCACAAAAGACAAACACATAGGTTGTGACACTGAAGCATGAAGAACTTCTCTATCCCCCTGTGGTTGTTAGTTGAAGTATGCAGAAAACGAGAAAGAGAGAGAGAGAGAGAGAGGGAGGGAGAAAGAGACAGAGAGAAAGACACACAGAGAGAGAGAGAGAGAGAGAGAGAGAGAGAGAGAGAGAGAGAGAGAGAGAGAGAGAAATTCTTTCCTGACTTTAATACTTTTTTTTTTATGAGTATCTAAGAGTGCCTTTTCAAAAAGGAGGACACATGGCAGGAACCTTAAAGCCTCTCCACATATACCTTTAATTTCTTTACCATTTATAGTTAGGTGTTAACAAAATCATTTACTTCAGATTCTGCTATTAAACTAGAACTTCCCAGACTAGAGCAGGAGTTGAGGTACTATTATGGTCTGTATGACCTTTACTCAACAGGGAACATCCCAATTTATTCATGAACCTCAGTGCCGCAAGTTATTGAAATAATATCATTCCATAGCTCATATGGCAATGATAAAATTTCACATTGTACCACAGTATAAAATAATACAATTCTGTAATTCCATCTCATTGCATCATCCATTCCATGGGATGGGAGTGATCATCCTAATCTTAATCCCTGGTGTATACTTTCCAATTTTGTATATGCATTTTTACTGATCTGTCATAATCTGTCTGTCTTTATAATACGACAAGCAGCATGTAGGAGCAAACAACCCATCCCAAGAACAAGGACATGGTGACTTCCTGATGTGGCTCGATCTGCACTGTGGCCAGAGACTCAGCAGCCAGAGCATCAGAAAGAAGGATGCAAGCTGCAAGGTGAGTGGGTTTACATTAATTTCCAACTTTCAGCCATGTCTCTGTGTCTAATGTACTCATTTATCAGCTTTGTGTTACAAGTGCATGCATGCGAATGCAGCGTTTCGAACCAGAGCAGAAAGGGCCCTGCACCCCTCCACCGCCACCCATGCTAACAAACACCTTGCTCTCCACCCCACACAGGCAAAAGTAGATTCATCTGAGTGATTGCTTCAAAGAAATTTTGTGCCAATGAATAATATTTCATCCTATTGTTTTATTCATCCATATATGAAATAATTCGGCCCCAATTTATGCTTCTTTGAAGAGGTAAAATGATGTTTAAACTCTGAGAAACCTCAGATAGGGATGATTATGCATAAATCTCTGCATCCTTATCAAAAAGAGGCAAAATTTTGTCTTAAAAAGGACATAATCTTAGGAACTGGTTGAATCAGAGCCATTATTTCAAGACATGCTCATTATAGCCCATATTGTCTTCCTTTTAGCTTTTTGACTATTATACTTATTCATTTGTTCACTATGAAGATAAAATCAGTGTCTTTTACATATTCAAGACAATAATAGCACAGATAATAGCACAGGGCCTACAGGTATATTGCTTGGAAAGGCAGCAACAACAGACAATATCACCGTGAAGCAACTTAGTGAGCACAATCATTCCTGTTATCTAATGAATTTTTCTCACTGACCACCTTTAATTTCAATAATACTTATTCTTTTATCACGTAAATAACTTTTCCATGTAGTAATACAATAACCAGCCAGCCAAGGCAAGCAAACTATAAACAATGACAATTTACACATTTGTCTACACATTCCTCATTCTGAGAAAGTAAAAACAAAACTGCAAATTTCAACTCATGAGAAATAGATTGCTATGGAAATCAGTCTCCTTATATGTGCTATTGTTGAATGAGGCATGGTCATATTTTTATTACTCTGTTCCATTTCTTGAGCTCTTTTATGCACTACTTCTCTTATAATACAATCATCCATAAACCATAAGTGTACAAGAAAGGGTAAATGGATATTTTACAAATATGGATTTCTTCTGTGTTGGAATCCACCTTTCCAAAATATAGTACTTATCACCTCTAATTCACAGGGCAACACTCATAGCACTGGCCATAATCATAACCCTTTCTCTGTAGTTTATTTTGCTTGGGATTTATTCATTAAGTCACTGCTTCATAATGAAGCAATAAACATGATTCAGAACAACAACAACAAAAAACAGACCTGTGATTTTCTTGACACCATTCTATAGGTCATTTCCCACAAGACCATGTTCTGTAGGCATCACATGAAGCTCAGGCTCAGGACGCAGACAGGACTGGCCTTCTTTCACTGTGTGTCCTCCCTGTTCACAGTGGCCAGGGGCTGTGCTTCACAGCCAACTGAGCCCCCACATGCTCATGGGTCACAGGAGCAGCAAATCCACTAGAGCTCACCCTTTGACTACTCACATGGGTTTCTGTGTGCAGAATGTGAAAGTGCACCAATAGATGGGGCCTGGGCCCAAGCAGGATCGTGGTGGCCACCCGTCCATCCTCAGGAGCACGGAGCAGAAGGGATGACAAAAAACAACTGATGAATGATACACATTGCTCTTCATATTTTACTTTTCATTTTATCAGTCATTTAGGTCTTTTGGAAAGTGATTCATTTTATTTTCTCCTAAATACACAAACAATTCCTGATATGGCATGGCATCAAAGCACAATGATAAATACTTTATTTCATTTCATTTGGTCTATTTTGTTTTATTTTATTGTCATGGCTGGCTTAGCCTGCCCTAGGGGTGGGGCTCGTGCGACATGTGGTGCCAGGGATCGAACCGAAGTCCCTGCAGTTGCCTAAGTTTGCCTAAGCAGGTGCTTGAGACTGCTCAACCATCTTGCCATCCCAATGATGGATATTTTTTAAAAAGACATACATGAGGTATGATCCACAAATAGAGTGGGATGTGTAAATCTAAAAAACTGTATTACAGGGGCCCAGCGGGATGGCTCAGTGGTCTAAAGCGCCTGCTTAGGAAAGCTTGGGTGACTACACGGACCGGAGTTCGATCCCCGGGCATCACATGCTGCACCAGCCCTGCCCTCAAGGCAGGCTGAGCCGGCGATAAAAATAAATAAA
>PVJA010014597.1:0-39647 GCA_004027025.1 Myocastor coypus | reverse complement strand
CACTAAGACACTAAGTTGCCTAGGCTGGGCTTGAACTCATGATGCTCCTGTCTCAGCCTACCTGAAGTGGGGGATAACTATCACCATGCTAGCAAATTTCTGAGTTTTGATCACTGTACTGTGCTATCAAACAGACTCTGATGTCCTTAGAAAACTGACACTAAGGTATTTACTCCACAGAAAAGATGAAGATCCCAGTCTCCTCTCACCACCAAAGACCTCTTACTCAGGGGCACACTGACCTGGACCAGCTCCCTGAGCACTGGGTGCTCCAGCAGCTGACAGGAAGGCCCGGCAGCAGATCAGACCCAGGAAGAAAGATAGGCAGAGACAAGCAGAGGCCTGCCTTGTCTGTCACAAAATGGATGTCTTTACAGATAAAAATAAGGAAGAAGGGGAAAGGAGATGGTAGAGAAAAAGGAGAAGGAGGCGGGAGGAAAAAGAGGGAGGAGGAAGAAAAAGAGGGGGAGCAGGAAGTACAGAAGGAGCAAGAGCAGAAACAGCTGAAGTTGTTAGGGAAAGTTTCTTGGAAAATGGATAAGATGGTCAGGGAGATAGCTGAGCAGTCTAAGTGCCTGCCCGGAAAGCACAAGGACCCAGGTTTGATTCTTAGTATCACCTGCTGTGCTGGGCAGGCCACTGAAACCAGGCACGGTGGCACATGCCTATAATCCCAGCGTTGGGGAGGCTGAGACAGGAGGATCACTATGAGTCTTAGCTGCATAGTGAGACCCTGTACCAAATAAATAAAATATTAAAAAAAAAATTAAAAATGAAAAGAATGGGTAAGATGTGGTGAGGTGAGAAAAAAGCAGGGAAGAGGAACATGGGTAAGGAGAGGAGACAAGAACAGGGGCGGTAAGGATGGCCATCTCACTGCAACTCAACATCTGCTAATATGGTGGTCCTGCACGGCCTAGGCTGAAGGGCAGACCAAGATGGCTGCAATGACAAGTGGAGTTCCTGCCACAGGATACGGGCTGTGGGTCCGGAAGCCTGGCTGTCGTGCAGGTTGCTGAGGTATAGTTTTAATCTAGGCTAACAGGGCCCCATCCCATAACATGACATCAGCTGTAGCCTAGGGACACACAAACTGTGGAATTCCACGACATGGGGCAGCAGTTCCCAGGCCATGGAGCAGGGGCTGGCTAACACCTCCGCTGAGTATCTCCCACCACTTTCTGAGCCCTTGTGTCTACGTCACCTAGAGCAAAACCAGCCTGAGCAACTGTCCACGTGAGCCTGGCATGAAGGCCTCTGTTACCAGGAGGATAAGATCCTGCTGTGCGACACCTGTACCCACACTACTGCCCCGCCTGCAGCGGTGACACGTGGGCTCAGCTCCACAGCAAGACTACCACATGAGCGCTGGCTGTTTTCCTTGCAGGCATTTCTCCACTTTGGGTATTAGTAAATTATTTATTTAAGCCCATATAAGCTGCTAAAAGGGCTGACAGGTAACTTAAAAACATCCCTGTTTAGCTTTGGAATATGATGATGACGATGACGACAAAGATGACAACAGCAACTGGTGTTTTGGGCAGTAACTGATAGAATCCCTCAGAGAAACCTGATGACTGAATTACACAATCAAGACTTGATAGACAAGAACTTGTCTGTAAGACCCCAACATGCAGCCCCTTGTCTCTGCCCCTCCTGGGCTTGTGGATCCTAGTTTGCTGCAGACCTCAGAACAGAGTTGGAGCAGCTCTGCTAAGTGCGGCCTATGGATCTGCAATTGGTGGAGAATCAGAAACCCACTTGCAATGCTGGCAAACAAGGAAAGCCACGTGTGTTACATGTGCCTCTTCCCACACTCCACTCTCTTCGGGTGACTGCTCATTACACACGCCTAGCTCTCTGCAATGGCTGGCAAGTATTTCAGCTCCAAACTCTCCACCCAGATAGAAATCCTGCTTGAGCACGCTGTGGCGCCTCAGCCAGGACACTCACTGCACAGTCTGCCCAGGGGGATGCCTCAGGTGCCGCAGCTGGGCTTCAGTTGTTTTTAAATGCATTTTTTCCCCGCCACATCTCTATATTGTTTCATATTAGTAATGGAAAATGTCTTTTCTAAGAGCTGGTGAGATAGCTTAGCGGTCTGAAGCACATGCTTAGGAAGCTTAGACAATCTCAGGGACTGCTGTTCGATCCCTGGTACCACATGCTGCGCCAGCGCCACCTCTAAGGCAGACTGAGCCAGCTATAATAGAAATAAATAAAAAAATGAAGTTTAAAAAAATATAATTACATTTAAAAAAATGTCTTCTAAGAGTGGTATGGTGTCACACCTATAATCCCAGCACTTGGGAGGCTGAAAACAGGAGCATCACTGAGTCCAATCTGGTAGTAAGACCCTGTAGACCAGTGGTTCTCAATCTTTCTAATGCTGTGACCCCGCAATACAGTTCCTCATGTTGCAGTGACCCCAAACCAAAAAATAATTTTGGTGGCTACTTCAAAACTGTAATTTTTCTACAGTTATGATTCAGAATGGCTTTAGGTGATCCCTGTGTTTTGTTCATTTGACCCCTGTCGGAGTTGTGACCCACAGGTTCAGAACCGCTGCTGTAGACCTTGTACTAAATACACTTGAAAGAGAGACAGAGACAGAGAGACAGACAGAGAGAGAGAGAGAGAGAGAGAGAGAGAGAGAGAGAGAGAGAGAGAGAGAGAGAGAGAAACAGGGCTAGCCAAATAGCTCAGTGGATTAACACACGTGCCAGCAGGTGTAGGGGCCAGAGGTTCAATTTCCAGGCCCTGGGACACACTGAGGGCAATTGAGACTGGGCATGGTAGCACAAGCCTGTAATTTCAGCTCTTGGGAGGCTGTAAACAGGTGGATCAGTATGAGCTCAATCTAACAGTGAGACCCTGAACACCCTATAGACCCTTTCCTAAAAAACAAAAAATTAAAAGTAAAAAAAGAAATAAAATGTCTTCTAAGAAAATGGAAAAAAAAAAAAAAAGAAAATGGAAAAGCCTGTCAAAAGTACAGATAATCTCAGAAGGCCTAGAAAAGCCCACACAAACTGCCTTCCAGGCCACCTCAGCCTATAGCCTTGTAATAGCAGGCAGAGAAATGTTCTCTAAAGACCCTTCTGCCTTGGGCTAAGACTTGTTTTAAATGAAAAACTTAACTCTAGTAGGTTTCTTACAGGATTAAAGCCCCTGAGGAGACACAACTTTAAAAGGACAGGGAGACATTTTTCAGTCTCTAAGTGATTTCTAATTAAAATGGGGACAAGCATATAATTACCTTGTTCCCAGATCACAGGAGTAATTCTCGGGTGCCTAAAAATGCGTCCAAACTACAGCTGGTGTAGATGCCCTCATGATGCTGCTGCCTTCTCACCTGAAGGGGCAACTCTCCCTACATCCACTTCGCGGCATGGTCTACCTAGACCTTTGTGTGGCCTGCGTCTCTTGACTGACTGCTTTCATCAAGGACACTTAGAACTGAGGACCAGGAAGCAGGCGCTGGTTCCTTGCTGAGCCAGGACCTGGTTTCCTAGTAACAGCAGGAACAGGATTTCGAGAACATGCAGACAAGTGGCATTCTCATCAGAAGCACTATGTCGTGAAGCCTGACCCTACTAGGCCCTTGGACCAAACTCTCAGGGTGGCAGCAGTTCTCAGGACTTGTGCTAAATGACATGACTCTGACCACACTTCAAGAGCTGTACAGAATCAAAGCTGGGATAAAAAACCAGACAATGAAGTGTCACTACTTTTCCTACACCTCTAGGGAATGTAGTAGATAGTCAATAAAAGCTAGTCAATGATAAAAAGCCTACACATGATGCTCCATGCCATGATGTTCTCTGTTTCAGCACAATGCAAAAGCAATGGAATCAAGTGAGCAAAAAATAAACCTTTCTTCTCTTCAATTATTTTTCTCAGGTGATTTGTCACAGTAATAGAAAACTGACTAACACACAGGCATAAAGCATTAGGCAAACAAATCTTATAAAAATCAATAGGTAATCTTAAACAACATGGCACTCTGAAATCTCGTCCTCTTGCTAACACTAGACCAGCGGTGGTGAACATATGGCATGTGTGCCACAGCAGGCTGTTTTGTTATCACTGAAAGTGCTAGACTCAGCTGTGGATAGGACCACCATCTTCTGCACAGATGAGGAAGTCTCCATGAAGGCCAGACCAGTTTTCTATAAACCCACAATGTATCACTTATGCACATGAAATAATGGGAAAGTGTCTAGAACCTGGGGCACCTGGCTCACCTCTCACCTCTCTGCACCTACCAACCGGGAGCCGTGCACAGTCTTTTTTTTTTTTTTTCTGGGTTTCTGTGAGTATATCAAGTGTGAGTACAAAAGCTAGCACACAGGTTACTCAGGAAGAACAAACTACAGGAAGAGACCAGCTCTAGTGGCCAGGGCCACAAACCTATCACCGTGGATGTAGGCGAAAGAAAGCCAGTGACCTGAATGCAGGTTATCACTTGGAAGTTGCATAGCTCAGTCTTGCTGCCCTCTCAAGACCTGTGAAAAGATTATGATCAGAGCCATTTGGAATTTACAACCTCGTTGGTTAAAGGTTTTACATGATGTACTCATAAAATAGGGCCAATGGTAAAGAAATTGTACAAGCAAAAAATAAATAAACAGGTCATTCTAACTCAGAAAACAAGCTATTCATGTTTCTAGAGCTTCTGAAAGCACACATACTGTAATAACACACCTGATGACATTACCCTGTGTTGGCTTTTCAACACTGTGACCAACCAGCTGAGAACAGCTTAAAGAAGAAAAGGCTATTCTCGCTCACAATTTTGGTGGTCTCAGAGCATGGTCAGCTTTCGGACTTTGTGGTAAGGCAAACTTGACAGTGGATGGGTGTGGTAGGAGAAAGTACCTCACCTAACAGGAGCTAGGAAACAGAATAGAAGCCAGCCAGCCAGAAGGGAAGGTCAGGGGACAAAATATAGCCCCCAGGCTAGCAATATAACCCCAGCACTCTGAGACGCCAAGGCAGGGGAATTGTCAATTGGATCTCACCTAGGGCAACTTACCAATTTAATGAGGCCCTATCTCAAAACAAAAAATACAAGGGTGGATACAGATCAGTGGTAAGGTTCTGGATTCAACTTCCAGTGCTGGGAAGAAGAAAAAAAAAAAAGATAAAGTCCTCAATGTCACACCCCCATGACACCCCTTTCATCTAGTCCCATATCCTAAGTTCTGGCATCTCCCAATAATGAGTCTATCAATAGAGTAGCCCACTAATGAGGTCAGAGTGCTCACAATCCAATCACCTTCCAAAAGCACCACCCCTGAGTATATGAGCCTTTTGAAGGACATTTTACATACAAACCCATAGACTCACTGAGGGCCTACTGGGTGTTTGACATTGTTTTATCCTCCTTAAAAACATTCTTCCTTACCTTTAAGCCTCAGAGGAGAAAAACTACTATCGCTATCTTACTGAGAAAGATACTTCTGAGCCAGGCGTGGTGGCGCACGCCTGTAATCCCAGCACTTGGGAGGCTGAGGCAGGAGGACTGACATGAGTTCGAGACCAGCCTGGGCTACAAAAGTGAGTTTAAGGCCAGCCTGAACTGCACAGCAAGACCCTGTCTCAAAAAGACAAAAGACAAAAGACAAAAAAAAAAAAAAAAAGATACTTCTGCATTGAGGAATACAGAAGTTGTTCCGTGGCACTCTGTGGGTGAAACAGAACTGAGCAAGATAGTTCAGCTGACTAAGCGCCTGCTTAAACAAGCGCAGGGACCAGGGTTTGATCCCTGACACCACATTCTGTGCCAGCCCCATCCCTAGGTGGGTTCAGTTTTTTAATACATTTATTTATTTGTTTGTTTGTTTGTTTGTTTGTTTATTTATTTATTTTTAATTTAGTACAGGGTCTACAGGGGTTCACTATGTAGACTGGACTCATAATGATCTGCCTGTGTTCAGCCTCTAAAGAGCTGGGATTACAGGTGCATGCCACCATGCCCAGTCTCAATTGCTATCCCAGTGTGCCCTGGCAGCGGGGCTGGCATGGCATGCTGGGGATCTGTATTTATTTTGTGACAAGGTCTCTCACTGTGCAGTTCTGGCTGGCCTGGTGCTCACTTTTGTATTCCCCAGGCTGGTCTTGAACTGCTAGTTCCAGGGCCAGCAAGGCATGTGGGTCTAAGGATCAAACTCTCCAGGCCTGCACTTGCCAGACAGGCGCCTACACCTCTGAGCTATCTCCCAAGCCCTGGATCAGTTTTTTAACACCCTAGCTATAAAAGACTTGTGATATTTGGGGAAAGGTGAATCTGTAATGTATTATTGGGTAATATGATGCAGTCACTATATTCTTCTCTTAGGTTGTGTAGGAGATCACGGCTCTGTGGGAGAAGGCTGCCCTTGGTAGCCAGACCTGCGGTCCTTACAGATGACGTGTGATCTGGTACTGCTGCAACTTTCCTTCAAATAGCCAAGCACCCCCTCACCCCAAAAAGAGATACAGTAAATGTGGCAAAACTCAAATAATCACTGAATCTAGGTACAAGGCAGACAGATGTTCTCTGTACTGTCTCTCATATTTCCTTTGTGTCTGACATTTTCTGAGACAAAAACTGGGATGCAGTTCAGGGTGTGGGTATGGTGATCTTAGAAAAGGCTGCACCAGCACAGAGGATGCAGAGACGTCAACTTGACAGGACAGAAAACACCACGCATTCTTACTTGAGATTAAGGTGGACTGGCTTGTGATTTTACTTGGGCCACAGGAAAAAGGCTGCCCTACTCACTGTTCCTGTACCACACAGGCTTTTGCTGGCTTGCTGGTCCATATATTGGGGGCATGAAAATAGATCTATCCAAGCTCTTAAATGCTTGTTTTGTTAAAAGTTAATTCTCTCCACACTCCAACTCAGAACTCTCTACTGCACGGTGAAGAAGGTTTGGGTTTGCTTCGTACTTGCCAAGCTGTGAGAATAAACACCCACAAATGCCAACACACACACACTGGCCAATGATGACCCCGGGCAACTTCCCCACACTGGAACAACTTGCTGAGCGCCAGGGCTGCTCAGCTCTGCTCTGTGTGACTTCACTGAGTCACACACCAGAGACAAAATTACCAAAACAAGAATTGCCTGACAGGCAAAGCACAACTAAGCCCTCTCATTTAAATTTTTTTTTCAAAGATTTTATTTTATTTTCCTTAAACCCCATTTATTTATTTGTGTTATGGCTGGCTCAGCCTGCCCTGGGGTGGGGTGGCGCAGCATGTGGTGCCAGGGATCAAGCAGCAGTCCCAGCGCTTACCGGAACTTTACTAGGCAGATGCTTTAGACCACTGAGGCATCTTGCTGGCCCCGTTTTTTGTTTTTTAAATGAAGACAACTAGTCACCTCCATAAGATCTCAGAAGACCCAGAGTGGAAAGTCAGCTAATAAGCTGGCCTCTGGGTTTGTCTGGCTTTCCTTGCACACACAGGGTTCCTTAGTGGGACCCTCTGCAAAGCCTACAACTTCATTACTGCAGTAATACTGACATCAAGATATGCCCATGGAGGTAGCCTGTGACAGTCTGCATAGTCACACAGATTGAAGAATCTACAAATTGGACTGGCATACATGCTCACAACTGCCTGGACCGAGCCTATAAAACCACACAACCACACGTAAGGCAAGAAGTCTTTTAGAGTGCCAGAGTAGAGTGGTAATCCTTGCGAGAACCAAAATTATAAATAAATAAATAAATATTACTGTAAAAAAATTCTCCCTGGGGCTAATATCTGTATGACATTTTCCTTCAGGACAAAATTTCCCAGCTAATAAAATGGAACAACTAGTTAAAGGGGTTGTCTACATTAAGACAAATCAAATCGCACATAAAAACAGTGATCTGAGGATTCACTGAAATCAGGGATTTGAATTGAGGAAGATGGTTCAGTTTGTCTGGCAGAGAAGTGGACTCACTGCCTACAAAGGGAGCCAGTCTAGCAGAAAACACAAGTTCCTGTCCTTAGAGTGAGAAGCATCCAAGAAGAGAGGCACTAAGTCCACTGCCTGGACACAAATACCTGGAAGAGGAATTATTATGGCATCAAAGAGGGCAGAGATTGTTAGTTTAAACTGCTCAGAAAAGACTAGCATTTAAAATGTGCTTGCAGATGATAATAAAGGATGGCATGGCCTCCTCTTAACCATGCTCTTCCTTCCTCAAGGGCAGTCAGGTGAACGCTCTCATCCAGGAGCTTGGTCCTCTACTTCTTGCAGCTGGGCCACAAAAGTCTCTGTGCCAAGGAAGTCAGAGCCTAACAGCTGACAGATTCACTTCCTGAGATCACTACCTCCCCCCCCTTCCACTTCGACTATTCCAGTGTATAAAGGCAGCCTCTTGGGGATTTCTTCTTCTTCCCAGCAGTTCAAGGAGCCCCGCCCCCATCCCCAGTTCTACTTCAGCAGGACCACACAAAGCACATTTCCTACTGAGTCGCACCAGTGGGATCTTGTCCAGCTCCACGGGCGACCACCTTGGCCTGCTGCTTCTGTGTTCAGGTAATGAGGGCCTTGCTGTCAGCTTCACCTCTGGGTCTAGGGCAGAAGCAGTTCTAGCCCTTCCATTTCTTCATCTGTCCTAATTTCTATTGTCCTAGTATCTACCAGCCACTTCTACAAACCCCTTCCACATCAAGACATCCACTGAGCAAAAGTCTACTTTGTTTTTCAGTTTTCAAAGAGAAACAGCACCAACTATAGTGGAATTTGCCCATATACTCACACTTAATATTAAGAGGTGAGCGAGTACTCGAAGATTTTGAATTCATCTGTGCTCTGAACACATTCAACCACGCATACCTTCTCAGCTGTCAACAACTCTACCCTGTCCTAATCCCCTTCTCCTCTCTGCAAGTGCCAAAACTTAGAGGGGACAAGGCAGGCCACAGTTAAGGGCTTACTTTTCTCATAGCTGAGACAACATACCTGACACCCAAAGTAAGGAGGGAAGGCTTATTTCAGTTCAGAGTATGCAGAGGTTTCAGTTCATAATAGCTGGCTCCGAGGTAGCTAGTGGGGGATCACAGAGAAACAGTTCATGGCAGACAGAAGGCAACAAAGAAACCGAAAGTGATGAGCAACAATGTTCTTTCTGTCCCTTGTATTTTATCTAGGCTACTCACACTAAGGGTGGGTAACATCACACTCAAGGAGGGCCTACCCATTATCTACTCCCAGAACTATGCCATACCAATCAGTGGAGTAATTTAGTAATCATATACCTATGATCCCTATATCACATACTTAATGCCGGTACCTTACATGCTGAAAAACCCCACCTATAATTGCATGAGGGATTTATTTTTTTTGGGGGGGGACACTTAGATAGAAACCATAAAAGCTAGGTAAGACACAGAATCTCTGGCTGAGGAACAAAATAAAAATATGAGACTACAGCCTACTGGTGGACCCAGCATATGTGGGTTCCTAAATTTACATCTTAAAACATTTGCCTCTCAAGTCAAATCTATAGTTCTTCCAGAGAGAAAGGACACCTGTCTGGCTGTGGGTGAAGTGGGAGAGGTGTGAGGCCCTATTCATAATGTCTTATACACACACACACACACACACACACACACACGCGCGCGCGCGCGCACACATACATGCATGCATGCATACATGATATATGCTCCCAAATCAGCAAGTGAAGTTGGCTAAGTTGTCACAAATCCTTTGTGGGAATAAGTATTTGTGAAGCAGAGAAGGTAGCAAGGCAAACAGACTAAAAGGGAAAGCAAAAGTAGTCAACACTGAAGTTGGGCATTTGCTGCAGGATTTATCAAGGCCAAGAAACTAGAAGCAGTGTGGCAGGTCATAACCTCTCCAGGGTCACTTGACACCTCAAAAAATGCACTTCTGCAAACACTTGTTATAAACAAGTTAGGTAATTAGACCTTATAAGATATCTGCACACAGCTGCCTGAACCCTGGCCACAGAGAACAACAGGGAAGTTATGAGATCAACTCATTTTGGAATTAAAGCTTCTATACAGACAGTTACAACCTTATCTTCACCTAAAACCTGATTACACGTGCCACACAAAGCTACTTTTTTTTAAAAAGAAGAATGTACACCAAGAAAACAACACCCTCACCAACTTTAAGCCACAAATGACAGACACTACCCCACCCCGTCCCAAGGGGCTACCAGGGTCTTGTGAGACTTCTTCTCCTTAGGAAATTCCCAAGGAAGTGCCCCTGGTGACAGCACAGGGATTCTGAGACCTCTCTGGATTCTCTGCACCTCTTTCTCCATTAAATCATTAGTTTGCTTGAGTTTCATACAAAGCAAGGAAACTTAATATATGCACCATAAAAGCGGGTCGGGAAAGGGAACAGCCGGGGAAATCTTGAGATGCAACTTGAGGTCAGCTTGGGACAAAGAACTGCTGGGGAAGAAAGGGGAGAAAGGAGGAGGTGTAGGGGAGAGGGCCGCCTGGGCAGGTCTTGTCATGACCAAGGGAAAATAAATGGATCACAGGGTGGGGGCCAGTGGTCCTGGAAAACAATGTGGGAACCTAACACACTCACTTCAGGAAATGCAAGGGATGCACAGTAGCAAGACTCAAAAGAGAACAGAGAATGCAAATCCCTTAACAGTGAAGCGCAAAAAAGAAAAAAGGAAACGCTCGGCGTTTTAGACTACATGTAGGAATGTGGGTTCAAAGCGCAAAGGGAAAGGCTACCGATGAGCCCTTGGGAGGGGGTAGAGAGAGATGCCACATTCGGGGGTCACAGCTCCAGGCTGTTACGCGGGGTAACCTTAATATGTGATGAAAAGGTGGGAAGGGGCACGAGTTTTAGACTGGTATCTCAGAAGACAGACATGTATGGTGGCGAGGGGCCGGGTTTCTCCCGACTCCGGACGGCGGGGTTAGGGACAGGGCGATCTGAAGTCCGGGAATGCCCACCCTCGGCTTGCGGAGAAGGAGGGCATCTCGGCCAAGGGCCCAGTCGTCAGGCCTGACCTCTTTGGGCAGGACGGTCCGCGTGGCGGGGGCTCCCAGCCCAGGGCCTGAGGAGTGTTTGGGGTCCCAGACTCACGCATCAACGTGCTGAAGGCCACGACGCCGAGCAGCCCCTGCAGGAAGATGCCGAAACTATGCATGAGCGCGCCGCTCTCACAGCGGCCCGCCCCGGAGGCGACCGTGGAGGGCGGCTCGCCTGTCAGCCCACGACTCGCGTTCCCGGCGAGGCTCTGCATGGCTGTCTACCCGGGGGGCGCGAGGCGCCGGGCCGCCCGGCCTCACGACAGCCGGGGCCGCGCCGCCAAGCGCCGGGCAGGGGATTCTGCCGGCGGCCGACTCAGCGCTGCGCGTCAGCCGACGTCTGAGATCACAGCACCTGATTGGCCCAGCCAGGCATGAGGGCGGGCCCTGCTCTCCCGAAGGGCGGGACTCAGGCCAAGGCGAGTAGGCAGGGCCGTGGTGTCCGGGGCTGCAAAGTAGACTGACCAGGTGAGCTGAGGCTTCCCGGAGCGGACTGCGAGCTGAGCACAGGGACCTTGAGCTCCAGAGGGCAGGAGGGCAGTAGCGAGGAAGTCCGTGACTGAATTTTTTTTTTTCCTGCAAGTAAATCCCTTATATCTTGGTGAATTTAAAATATGCTTGGAAGCCGGGCGTGGTGGCTCACGCCTGTAATCCCAGCACTCGGGAGGCTGAGGCAGGAGGATCGATGCGAGTTCGAGACCAGCCTGGGCTACAAAAGTGACCTCAAGGCCAGCCTGAACTGCATAGCGAGACCTTGTCTCAAAAAGACAAAAAAAAAAAATAATAATAATAATAATAATAATAAATAAAAATAAAATATGCTTGGATCCCTCCTTTCAGGAGAGGGTCACAATGATTTGCATCTAGGTTATTTTGAGCAGGTGGTTGAAGAAATCATTCTGACCCCATCAACTCTTTTTTTTAAGTTGGGATGTTTCTGTGTTGTGCCAGCTAAACTCAAATTCAGCTCAAGCAATGCCTACAGTAGCTGGCAGTATAGATGGGTGACCATGCCTGGCTCCCTCAAATATAAAATTAGTGACTTGAACAATTTCATTTAGGAATACACTGAATTTGGAAATAAAATTCAATGTACAAATGTCCTCACTTTGTTCCACTGGGGGTACAACTTCATGTTCAATGTGATTGAGAAAGGAAAGGCAAATGATTGGTATTTGCAAATCTCAGCATTGCTTGGAACACATGAACATATTCAGCACAGAGGCTGTAATTCCTATGTGTAGCTGCCAGGGGGACTCTGAGCCACCCATGGTACACACAACTGTCCACCAGGTAACATAGGGCAATATCCTCTGGTGGTTCAAGCTGAGGGGGATATGTTACCCCCCCCCTGACACATTCGAACCTTTTCTTTTTTTATTCTATCCGGATGTTAGCCCCTTCTGGCTCCTGTCTAGATACCTCTTGGAGTCCCTGAGCCCTTATCCTTCCTGCTGTATGTCAGTGTACACATAGCTTGTCTGGCTTCTTTTGTTGAACAGTAAATACTACATCTAAAGAAATCTTTCCCTATAAAATAGCTTCAAGAAATTCCAATCATATGAGGATTAAATGGTCTCCAATTAGTTTCTTAGTTGACAGGAATACATACTTAATTAGACAACAAAAACACAATTCTCTAGCCTTTATCTTACAATACACTTTCCCTTCTGTCTTTACAGAGAGAGCATCAAAGCTTTTCCCTGCTTTGCCAACTCTCTTCACTATGCTTCCTCAGTTCCTTGGGTGTGGTGGTCTACTGAAACTATCCAGAATGCTAAATTACACATCTGTATACATCTATGTCTCTCTTCTACAGCTCAGCATGAGCCTTCTGAAGACAAAAACTGGTTTTTATTCACTCATAGACCCAACAAAGTGTCTGGCAGAGATAATATACAACAAAAATGCTTTTTAAATTAAGTTGAAGTTTAATTTATAAATTTTAAAACTCTCCACAAATATTGACCATTGGCAAATACAGAAAAGCAGTTTAAGAAATAGATAAGAGAAGATTAAAATTAATTATTGTTTTCAAGACCAAGAGAGATCTTATGAGGATGCTCAACAGTTAACAAATAGTATTTATTCAGAGAGAACCAAAGCAGAGGACATGTCTTACAGCAGAGGAGTCTGCGATTGGGAATAAGATGACTCTGAATTGCTTGAAGACACAGACAGCCCAAGGAAAATTGCACACTATGCTGAAGAATGAAGTTATAGACAAGGCCCTGTTTGTACATCCGGATATGGAGGAATCCTTAAGGCCCATGGAGAACAAGAATCACTTTTAGAGTTTAGGGGCAGCATCCCCAGTGTCAGCAGCATGGTCACTGTGGAGGATTCTGCTATTCCTACCTTTCCTGAGCAGAAATGAAAAAGTATATAAATCCAGAGAGCAAAGGATGTGAGAAGAGGGGAAAGAAATTCTGTAATTTTATTAAAGTAGAAAGGAATTTTCTCATCCATTCAGAAATGATTCTCTAAGCCACCCCCCCCCCCTGGATTTTTGAAGAATATATTCTGGCAAAAATGCCTTCCTTCCTGTCAAATCTGCAAAATGAAGTTAAAGTTCTCTTAAATGTCATATTACACTACAAGTTTATACAAAGTTATTTGTGAAAAATAAAGAAAATACACAATACTCATCCAAAATAGTTCAGTGTGTTTTGTTTTTAATCCCTTGATGTTATATCATCAAATTGTGGGACTTATTTTAATAGGTATTCGTGTGCATATTTCTGCTTAAGGGTACTTTATCTTCAATGCATAACTTGGAAACTAAGAGAAAAACAGCAGGAAAGATACAATGTAATAAGTATTTCATTTTGTTCCAAACAAGTAGCTTAACAAAACAAAAAGAAAAAGAAAAAAAAAGAAAGAAAGCCAAAATACATTAAACAAAGTGCATCAGCTCCAACAAGTTACTATTAGTAAGAGGCCTAAGGACAGTGCTGGAACCAGCCAGGAGTCCTTCCCTGGCAGGCCTCTGATTGTCTTTAGACGGAAGGGAAAGGAAAACAAAAGAGCACTTAAAATCTCTAAAGAAACAACTCAAACTACTTTCCTCAGAGATCCTAGCAAAAGGAACTGAGAAACTACCCAGCTTTAACTCTGCCTGAGCTTTATGACCTCCCACAGTCATCTGCTTTGTGACTTTGATTTGCCCCAAAGGCCTACTGTCTTCCTTTAAACACTTTCACTGCCTCCATTCTGCCATGCTAGGCTTGTGGTTAGACTGAACAAACTATGTAAAGAAACTCTTTGACCTGAATTTTCACACATTCCAGGAGCAGGCATGCCAATCCCCATCAACAATGATGCACCATTGGCCTCTTAGGGCTCAGTCTGCATTTCACTGCTGGTGTAGAGACGAGACATAGCAAGCCCAGAAATGCTCTGGGCTTTCCAGAGCCTTTTCCTACAATCCTTTGTGATAGGCCACAGCACCAGGACAGACCAGTCAACAGAAGAAGTGTTAGGTCTCGTCCTGTGTACCTCTAACTCTTCACTCCCAGTTTTGCTGGATCCTGTGAACATCTGGCTTCCCAAATACCATATTCAGGAAAATAAACCTGCACTGCACTGTAATGCCCACTACCTTCCATACCCCTCCCCTAAAAGGCTGCCCCTAGAAACAAGGCCACCAGTGTGGTCTGGGACAAGTACTAAGGCAACCATCTCATGTAAGTGGGCTTGAAACCAGATCAATTTGGACTGGGCTTCAAATTTAAAGCTCTTACACCAAAACTCCAAGTCCACAGTTTACATTGCCCAAGTATACACATTCTAATTCAAGGGAATCATCAAAATTCACTAGTAAAACATTTAAAGTGAATAAAGTTGAGGAGGAATTATAGTGACTGGAAAGTGATGTTTCTTTTTAGGTTTTTGTTGTTGTTATTTTATTTTTTTTGTTTCAGAACTTTTTGTTTGTTTATTTACTTATTTTTATGGCCGGCTCAGCCTGCCCTGAGGGCAGGGCTGGCGCAGCATGTGGTGCCCGGGATCGAACCGTGGTCCCTGCAGCCGCCTAAACTTTCCTAAGCAGGTGCTTTAGACCACTGAGCCATCCTGCCGGGCTGTTGCTGTTTTTGTATCAGGGATCAAACTCAGGACCTTGTGCTTGCTAGGCAGGTGCTTATGGTACTGAGCTATCTCCTCAGCCCTCTTTTTAGTTTTATAGGTAGCTCTCTGTCCAACAGTTTCTGAACCAGTAGCATACCTGTGACACTTGGTTACTTATTACAGACCTAGGGCAAAGACACTGAAATTTAAAAAGGGAGTATATGGTCTGCACCAAGATTTATACTTCATATATGTTAGTGATGCCTCCTCCATGATTCCAAGATATTTCCTACACTTTCAAAATTGTGCGCAGGCATACACAGAGAACATCTCCAATGCAAGGACCAGAGTTAAAACTCAAGGTTTGTCTTCACTGTTGAGTTTAACAACTCTTTCAGAGGTTCTATAGTAATAACTCAAATCAGCAAATAAGTCCTTGGCAACAGGTGTCAAGTAAATGTAAGTGCCAGGGACAGTTTTCACAATGTCCCCATCTCCCTCTGAAAAGAGTTGTCTTGAATCCTACCCTACTAAGGCCTCCTAGCACATTTAAATTGTATTCAGGTACTACATTAGTGCCGGAATTCATACTAGAGAGCAAGTAAAATGTATTCAAGTCCTCAGATAGCTTGGGTCCAATGCCCTTTCTCTCACAGAATAATTTTATTTCGAGGAGAGAAGACATATAAAGGTCAAATTATGAACTTGTTTTTTGTGTCTATTATAATTCAGTATATATTTACCAGTATCATAATTTCCAGTGTCTGGTAGTTTTCCTTCCTTGACTTAAGGATCTACAAAGTAGCTACCTATGTTGCTAAAGAAAAACTAAACAGGGGGTTAAAAGCCCTTAATGGATTCCTTGCATTAGCCATTTCAAATTCGGCTCACATGAGAAAGATGGAAGAGGTCACCAAGGAAAATAACATGGTCTCCATAAGCCAACAAACTATAGTAACAATCTCAGAGCAAACCTACATGTGCAGTAAAAGCTTTCCCTTGAATGCTAACATAGCAGTAAAAATACTAACTTCTCAAGTCCAGGAGTATGATGTAGTCCATTAACCTGTTTCTAAGCCTGTTAATCTGGGTAAAAATGGTTCATGAAAAACCTGTTATCAGGGGAAGTGTGAGGTCAATTATAAGTAAAATCCAGATAAATGTAGGTGTTTTTCAACGTACCTCTCATAAAGTTGAGCTGATCTCTGCAAGCAAAGTTTATAGATATGTGTGCAACACATAAGCATTTTATTCCAACACAGTAAGCTATTACCAGATTTAAAATATTTATATAACAGTAAATAAACCATCACTGTTCTAGTCCCAACAGGTCTATGAGGTAAATAGTATTAAAAATTTGTTCTTTTATTTATGTTTTTATGTATTTGGCAAAGGGTCTCACTATGCAGCTCAGACTCATAGTGATCCTCCTGTCTTCAGCCTGGGGATTACAGGTATACACCATGACACCCAGTGTCAGTGGCTGGATCAGCATAGCCAGGTGCAGGGCCAATGCAGCATGTGGTACCGGGGATTGGTCTCTACACTTGCCTAGGCAGACACTTAGTCTGCTGAGTTATTTACCAGCCCTAGTATTGAAAATTTGTGCTTTAAAAGAATGTCTTGTGCCAAATTCCCAATTATCCTCTAGTATGCAATATTTTGGAGAAGGGGCTGGGTGAATATAGTTTTTCAATAAAATAATTGTCCGATAAACTGTGTCCCAGTAAATGAATTTAAGAAATATTAAGGGAAAGCCCACTCGCATGTCCACTTTAAAGCCAGCCTTTCTCTAGAAGCTGCTGCTTGAATAAGCATGGTAGAAACAGACCAGCCTGTGATGCTCTGACCCCATCTAGGTTAGACACCATATACTTTAAATGTCAGGGGCTCCAGCCCCTCATCTATAAAGGGAAGTGATTCTAATTGCTAGTTCTGAAGAAGTCAAGAAGAGGAACAAAATAATACTACATACCATTACATTTGGCAAATTTCCTCTTATGTTTCATTTTCCTAAACAAGACAGTAATGTCAGACCCTAAAAATTAATTCCAGAGGTTTTGTGCACCATTGCAAGGGAGCCTCTTTTGCCTGAGTGCCTCATTTGCTAAGCGCTCAGGAAACTTTATTAAGTAAGACATCACTGTCTCAACTCCTCTTGCTCGATGCTGACTGTTCCCTAGCATCAGTCATGTTTTTCTTCCATAGCTATTATCAGTTTTTAAAACTTGGATCTATAAGTATGTTCAAATATGTTAACTTTTCCTCAAATAAAGCTTCTTTCAAAGATACCTGGTGTTAACCTCAGCAGAGTTAATAGTTATGATTTGGTCTGGAGGGCTTGAGTCATGAATTATGGTTTACAAATTACCGAGTGAAGCAAGCATGCAGATTACAGCTTATCTGCCAATGTCCATAAAAACAAATGAGGTTTGAGGAAAGAAAAGGAAAAGAAGAACAGCTTAAATTTGTAATAATATTACCTTGTATTTGGATAGTTGTTTAGAATTTACCAAGTTTGCAGTTTTAAAACATCTCAATTCTTGAAAAGAAATGATTAGGTTATAAATTTGCAGGTGACTAGAATAATGCAAAAATAAATAAATAAATAAAGTAAACCATATAAAGAGGGAATCTGTGTATGTTTTCATTCTTGCCTAGAATAATAACAAGTGCTATTATTTTCTAATAGCTGGCAATAAAATAACAAAAATTAAAAACTGGCCTGAAGTTTGTCAATTTGAGCTTAGTTAAAGGAAACATCAGAAAAGAGACGGCATTATCAAATTGAACTTCAATCTATAGACTATATTCAATTTAAAGGTTTCACTGAAGAAAAGCATAGAGGTGGCTAGGCAAAGGGCTTGGTTTCCAGACTCTGTAATTGCTTCCCAATCTTATCCTGCTACTGAGGAAATTGCTGCAGAAACTCCATTCTGTGTTACTCCTCAACTGGCAGGAGAAATGGGCAGGCACAAGGGTGCTTTCTTTTCTGCTGGTCTTTCTTTCTCTCTCTTTCTCTCTCTTTCTCTCTCTCTCTCTCTCTCTCTCTCTCTCTCTCTCTCTCTCTGTCTCTGTCTGTCCTCTCATTATTCAGCCTAGGATGGCCTGGAACCCATGGCAGTCCTCCTGCCTCAGCCTCTTGAGTGCTAGGATAACAGAGAAATACACTTTCTTTACACTGGATCAAAGTAATACCTACTGATTTTCACCAGAAGTAAGGACTTTGAAAATGAAACAGAGGTAGACAAACAACTCTAGAGAAAAGTAAACACAAAAGCTATTTAAGTCCTCTGAGAAACAGTAAAGGCAGAGTAATCAAATTGAAATACTAACAATCCTCACAAGACTACTTAACATAGATAGCAGAGCTGGGTCTAGAACAGTGACAGTAGGTCAGGTCTGTTGAAGAACTGGCTTAAGTGCCTGCATAACGTTCTGAAGATAGCAGAGTGTTTTTCTCCCCTCCAACTTCTGTTAATTGTTTTAGTGTTCACTAGCTTAAAGATGGCATCATAAAAAAACCTAATTCATGGCCATAAGCTCAATTATCAACAGAGGTAGTAAACACAGGAACTCTTAAGAACAGATTTTAAAATGGATCAAAGTATGACTATACATTCAAAACCTTGGAGCCACACAATTATCCCCAAAATGAACTGTTTTAATTTTAAAACACTTAAAAACACAGTAACAAGAAGCACTGATGTGCCTTAGGCACAGTTGCAAATCAGTGCTGAATTAAAGCTATCAAAGCTATGTCCTCTCTTTCAAAAAGAAAGAAAGAAAAAGAAAGAAAGAAAGAAAGAAGAAAGCAGAGAACAAAGTTCTGTCTACAGTGAGAAGAAACAGGATGAAAAGAAAACTAGAAAGGTGCTATCCAGTCACCTAGATTACTCTTTGTTTTCAGTCCACACCACTGGAAATGCTTATTCTTCTTTTGAGTCTTTTCTTCACAGCCTTTATTTTTTAAAAACTGCAGTCTGCTGAATGTAAGTTGTCCACATTTCCACTGGGAGGAGAGCCACTTTTGTGCCATTTCTGCTTCCTCACTGTGGGTCCTCCTTCCCTGAAAAGTGCAAAGAGAGCAAGCCGACACCTACAGGGTCCAGAGCCCCAGGACAATTCAGCTCCACTTATAGAACAGGGTGAGGGATTTGCTGCATTTGTGCTTCAAAGGTCCAGCTCACTTTGGTTGTCCTTCTTAGTTGGCAAACTGCTCATAAAAAGCAAACTTGATCCTTTCTATGTGATGGCAAAGCTTGATGGCA
Organism: Myocastor coypus; assembly: GCA_004027025.1. Lineage (NCBI taxonomy): Eukaryota > Metazoa > Chordata > Mammalia > Rodentia > Myocastoridae > Myocastor > Myocastor coypus. The sequence continues at coordinate 20,292 of PVJA010014597.1, read as the reverse complement.
GGGCCCAATTTTAAGTCCATGCACTCTTGAACGGTGGGAAGGGTAAGGAGCAACAGGGCCTGACCATCGATTTCCTGTTAAGGAATAAATGCAAATTATGTATGATATGCACATGACTAGCAGCTTGATTACTACCAGGTCCACTCATTTTTTCTGTCAAAACCAAAGTTCTCATGACAAGTAAGTCAGGGCCCACAGTCCCAAAGTCTTTCCTCTTCCCTTTAAACAAATGTCACACATTTCCTTTTTGGTGGCTCTGCAATCATACACCCTAACAAACCTCTAGAGCTGATAATAAATTTTTGCCAGAATGATAATCTAGTTTTCAGAACCTCTGCTCAGCAATATTCAGTAAGGAAGGGAACCCTATAACTGGTGGATAACTAGACCAAAATAATATCTTTTCAGAGAGTCTAAGTCTGAAACAAAATACAAACCATAAAATTCAGTGCTTTATAACATTCTTTTTAAAAACCAGTTAAAATATTCAATGATGGTCAATTTGAACTTCCTCCAATTACCAAAAAAGCTTTATTATTTACTTAGGGCCACTGACTTATCTTCCCAGTGCTGGAGACCAAACCCAGGACATGGAAAGCAGGCATCGCATCACTGACCTACAGGCCTCACCCATCACTTTATGTTTCAGCAAGCCTGCCTTAATTTTTTTTTTCTTTTTTTGTCATTTTGAGACAGGGTTCATTATGCAGTTCAGGCTGGCCTTGAACTCACAGAAATATTCTTGCCTCAGGTTCCCAAATGCTGGGATTATAGGCGTGCATCACACACCTGGTTTGCCTTAAAACTGATTACCACTTTAGAGTCTGATGTATTACAAATGCTAACATTTTGTAAAAATAAGCAAATTATTTTCATAAAGATAAGGCTATTTAAGCAAATCATACTTGATTTTTAAACTATCTAAAATTGGGGGAACAGAATCAAGTTACTGGAAAAAAAATGGGGATGCAATGATAACCTGTTTCAACTATGAAGCCTAATAAATATTTTTATCACTTTCTTCTTCTAAAAAAGGACCTAAACCAGTGTACACTTGGGTTAAAATAATGTTCCTGTGAGCTGTAAATAAATTGTGGACTATTAGATGCACCATTCTTTGCTGAAAAGACATTATTATTTCATATTTCAGGCAGCTGTGATTACCTGGTCCAGGAATATCCTCGCTAACGGAGCACAGTCAGTAGATCTGATGAACCGCACAACATCGGCCACACTCCACCTCAGGGGATTGCTGTCCAGATGAAGTCTTTCAGCAACTTCAATCCTGATTTCCTTCATTGCCAACAAAACCAAACCAAATGATGTAAGAGTCATTCTATTCTTTTTTTTTTTTTTTTAAATCTCCATTTAAATTCATAATCCTTCAAAATAGGATTTAAACTGAACTTAGGACATGATTTCTCCCAGGAAAGATGCTAAAGGCCCACATGCATTAGCATAGTATTTGAAAAAATTACAATACAAATTTTATTTTATTTTTTGAGACAAAGTGTCACTATGTAATCCAGGTTGGACATGAACTCTGTGTAGCATGCTGGTCTCAAACTTGCTGTGAGCCGCTCACCTTCAGCTTCCTGAGTGCTAGGTTTACTGGCATGTACCATTACACCTGGTTGGACAAATTTTATTTTCATCTGACTTTCACAACTCAAAATATCACTGAAGAAACAGTTCATCACAAAGTTTCAGTACAAGTAATTTAGACAATTTAATAGAGAAAAACATCTATTTTGTTTTTGTTTACAGGGTCTCACTATGCAGTTCAATTTGGCCTTGAATTCTGTAGCCCATGTTAGCCTTGAACTTCTGGTGATCCTCCTGCCTCAGCCTCCTAAGTGCTAGGATTACATGCATGTGCCACCATGCCAGCAAGAAAAAGAACTTTCTTTCTTCCTTTCTCTCTCTGTCTCTTCCTCCCTCCTCCCTCCCTCCCTCCCTCCTTCTTTCATATTTGGTTGTTGCAGGGTCTCACTACACAGCTTGGACTCATGGTAATCCTCTGCTTTCAGCCTCCCCAGTGCTGGGATTGCAGGCATGTGCCACTATACCTGGACTTGGTCAGCTCAGCCTGCCGTTGGGGTGGGACCAGCTTGGCATGTGGTACCAGGGATCCCTGTGCTTTCCTAAGCAGGTGCTTTAGTCTACTGAGCTATCTCACCAGCCCAAGAAAGGTAACTTTTAAATCTCTTAGTTGTTCCTCATTTACTTCAGCTGCACCTCTGGTAGCAGTGTGCTACAGTGAATGGTGTTATCGTTTGTGTCTAGTTGTCCCCCTAAAGCCTCATGCAGTCATGGGGTGGGGACTTCTAGAGCTTGAGATTAACTCATGATCCACTGGGGATTATGAGTGATCCAAGGTAGAGATTATGGGCCTGAGCACTGCTGGGATTATGGGTGTGGCCTGAGGCAGATAGGCTGTGACACAGAGTCTGAATGTAATATAAGAGAAACAGAGGAACAGACTCCCCACTGCCCTTGTTGGCTTCTTGCCACTGTTGCTGTTCCTGTCATCAACTGCTGCTCTCTGCCATGCTGTGGAGCCAACTAAATATGGTCCTGAACCCTCCAGTAACTGTGAGTTAAGTAAACCTTTCTTCCTTCATTTTGGATGTTGGTTATTTGTCCCAGTAACGAGAGAAGAGTAACTGAGACAAATGAGGTGGCATTACCACTGAGAATATCTAATCAAATTACTAGAAAGAAAACCCATTACTGTTCCTGCTCATAGTACATTTTTAAAAAGCAACTAGGTTTTGAAATAATTTAGTTGTAATCTTGAGTGTGTCTATTTATATAATGTATATGTGTATATTTTGAACATGATACTTAACCAGGAGCAAAGGGAGAACATAGTTTTATAAAACCATACATATTACAAAAATATTTTCAGAAAAGTAGCATTTAGGTGCCGGCGAGATGGTTCAGTGGTCTAAAGTGCCTGCTTATGAAAGCTTAGGCAACCTCAGAGACCGAGGTTCAATCCCCAGCACCACATGCTGTGCCAGCCCCACCCCCAGAGCAGGCTAAGCTGGCCATTAAAAAAAAAAAAAAAAGTAGTATTTAATGTTTAAAATTTTCAGCCGGGCGTGGTGGCGCATGCCTGTAATCCCACCACTCGGGAAGCTGAGGCAGGAGGATTGGTGCGAGTTTGAGACCAGCCTGGGCTACAAAAGTGAGCTCAAGGCCAGCCTGAACTGCATAGCGAGACCCTGTCTCAAAAAGACAATAAATAAATAAATAAATAAATAAATAAATAAATAAATAAATGTTTAAAATTTTCAGTCTAACTGTACATGCTAATATCTGTAATCTGAGCACCTAGATCAAAGACAGCAATGTAACAAAAACCACAGTTTAATACCTCTTATCTTGTTCATCTAAATGTATACCGTTTTTAATGTCATCAATTATTATTATATGCTCTTTAAAATAAACTAAAAAAAATAAAAGTAAAAAAGACAAGGAAAAAAATATTTTCCCTAAAGTAAATGACAGACTACAAGTAAACTAACGGCTAGGGAGACAGCTCAGTAGAGTAAGCGCCTGCCTGGCAAGTGCAGGGTCCTGAGTTCAATGACTGGTACTACTAAATAAATAAATAAATAAATAAATAAATAAATAAAGCAATATCCTAATTACCTTTGGAATCTTTTTAAGAGAGACCTTAGAGATTCTCCATAAGCTTATATTAAAAGAAATGGAATACCAGCATCATTAGATTGTAAAGGGAAATGATAGAGAGGGGAATGAGGAGAATAGACAGACACTTTTAAAAATGGTACCTTTGGTGAAGGAGGTTTGTTTTCATCATCAGAAAATGACAAGGCATGCAGCTCTCTTTTTCTCTTCTGTCTGTCTGGGAGCAGTGAGGTGGACATCTCACTTTGGGTAGGAGAGGAGGAACATGACTTTTTCTCTGATGTTTCTGACTCTTCCTGTAGCTCATCCTGCTGCTCAGAGGTGCTGCCTTCACTGAGGGAATCTTCATCCCCTTCATCTACATCATCTTCCTCTTCAACTCCACTTCCCTAAAGAAAAAGGAGGCAAGTGGCATCAAAGTTCAGGACACACCAGTTACTGAGCTATAAAGCCATCTTCTACTGGCCAAAGAACTAAATCAGAGAGACCTGCAGGTATACATCCTGTGCCTTATAAAATAGTGGTCACTTGGCTTCTAGACATGAAAGACACATCACAGATCTCATACCTGAGGTGAGCCCACTGGGGTATTGTCAACAGATGCAGAGGAGCGTTTTTTCTTTTGAACAAAAACATTTTTCCGTCTCTTTCTTCTTTTACTGGCTTTTTTCAGGGCACAAGCTAAGTTACTGTGCCCACCAGGTGGCCTCCCAATTCTTTTATTTTTCTTCTTTCCATAATAGTGTGCTAAATGTGGATGACAAAGATAAATGAAGTAGCTTCATTATTGTTGTGTACTTTAAAATTGCAAGAAATTCTACTAGCATAGCAAAAAACAAGAATGCTATATTTCATGTTTAAATGACATATATGGTAGAGTAAGTAGAAAAGTGTACAATTTTTTGGATTGAACTCAGGCCCTTGTGCTTGCCAGGTAAGTGCTTATTCTACTGCGCTATCTCCCCAGCCCCCAAAAGTGTACAATTTGATTAGTACTGGCAAATCCATAAACTGGAATAAGCCTCCCCCAATGGAGCTCCATCTCCATCAACAGAGAAAAGATCTTGGGGCTCCTTCCCAGAGCAACCACTATTCTAAATTTCCATCACTGTAAATTAATTTTCCATCTATGGGTCATATGGTAGGTACTTTTTTATAAATGGCTTTTTTTTTAATACAACATGTTTTTGGGTCATCTATACTATTGGGTATATAAGCAACTCATTTCATATGAACATACTAGTTTATCTATTTTCCTGTTAGGCACTGAGACTTTCATTTTTTATATAATTAACTTAATTATAATGAATATTCTTACTTAAGGCTTTTAATGGTTATGTTTTCACTGGCTTGGACAAATGCTTAATAATGGAATTGCTAGATGATAGGGCAGATGTATGATTAACTTTTTTTGTGTGTCTTTTCAAGATAGCTTCACTGTGCAGTTCAGACTAGCCTTGAACTCACTTTGTAGCCCAGGCTGGCCTCAAACTTGCAGTGATCTTCCTGTCTTTACCTTCTGAGTGCTGGGATTACAGGCCTACACCACTAAGCCCAGCTATGATTAACTTTTAATGAAACTTCCAACTTTTGAAAATGGATGTCTAATTTTATACTCCCACCAGCAGTATATGAGATCTATATTGTTCCACACCTGTGTGTTGGTCTCTTTCATTTTAATCAATCTAGTGCATGTATGTGGTAATTTTTCACTGTTCTATTGTTCAGTTTTTAAAAAACACACTTTTACTGTTAACTGGCACATAGCAATTACACATTTATGGTGCTAATGTAATATTTCAATACATGTATACAATGTGTATCAGATACAGGTAAAAGTCTATATTCATCAACTCAAACTGTCATCTCAAACACTTACCATTTCTTTTTTGTTGAGAATATTCCAAATCCTCTCTAGTATCTATTTTGAAATATACAATGAATAGTTATACTATTGTGATATAAAACATTAGAAGTAATTGCTCCTAACCAATTGCACTCCTGTACCCATTAACAATCCTTTCTCCATTTGCCCTCCCCCATACCCTCCCAGACTCTGGTAATCACTGCTCTATTTTCTATGTTTATAAGACCAACGTTACCTTTCACATGTGAGAATATGTAATATTCATCTTTCTGTGTCTGACTTACTTCACTTACCCCAACATTATCCAGTTCCATCCATGTTATTACAAATCTCATTGCAGTTTTTTATTCTCCCAATCATTAATTATTCTGTACATGTTTTCATGTGCTTACTGGTCCTTTATTCATTGTTTAAGACTGTTCTCTTTATTTTTTGAGGTGCTGGGGGTAAAACCCGGTCTCTCCTTGTGCTAGGGATGGAGATAGGGCCAGAAAAACTTCCTACCCACTGAGCTATAACCCCTGTACTTCAAAAAAAAATTTATTGAAGCATAGTTCACATAACATAAAACTTACAGTTTAAAGTGTACAATTAAATGGTTTTTGTATGTTAATTATGCTTTATAACCATTACACTAATTTCAAAACATTTTGCTTATTTTTAATTTTAATTTAGGTGAAACATATAGCATACAATCAACCATTTTAAAATGTACAATTTAAGGGATATTTAGTATATTCAAAATGGTATAAAACCATTATCTTTGTCACATCTTAAAACTTTGTCACTGAGTTGGGGGAGTTCTTAATATAAGTTCTTTACTGGATATATATATATATGTACATATATATATAATTTCTATGACTTATGTTTTTCTTTTTAATAATTGATATTATCCAAAGAGCAGAAGTGTTAAATTTTCATGTTATTTCACTGTTACAGTATCTTTCCAAAAGCCTATGTGGTCATATATAAGAAATTTCAAAAGTGGCTGGATTAGGGTGTGATACTGGGATTAAATGTGGTATGCTAGAATTAAGGAGGTGGGTAAAGGAAGGCCTGTCCTGGGTGTGGCTGGCACCACCAAAAGGCTGGTAGCCTGCAGGAGATAGAAGGGAGGGGCAGGCTTGCTGCTGCTGCTGCTCGCTGCTGCTCTACTGTCACCTGGTTCTTTGTTTCCTGCCTACCTGCCACTGACTAGTTCTCCTCTGTGATGTCCTTCTGCCATGCCACCCTTCCCTGGAGCCAGCTGACCATGGGCTGAAGCCTCTACAAACTTTGAGATGAAATAAACCTTTCCTCCCTTAACTTTGGATGTTGAGCATTTTGTCTCAGCAATGACAAAAGTAACTAAGACCCTCACTTACTAATAATTTCCTCTAATTCTGGACCTTCTATTTTCTTCCAATGCTTTTACTACTCTTTAACATGTTTACAAGGAGCTATAATTTTCATGTCTAGCTGCTGGGCAGCTGTAAGAAACTAGTGGTATAAGTGTGACTATCCTATCAGGTTACACAAGCTGCCCAATGGGACAGTCATACGCATATCACCACGTACTGCCACCAGTGGTTCAAGCCAGTGGGAACACATTAATACCAAATTCTTTTGATTACTATAGCTTCATGGTTAAAAACAAAAAAACAAAACAAACAAACAAACAAACAACAACAAAAAAAAAAAAACGGCAGCACGGAGCAAAGAAAAAGGTCCTTCAACTTTGTTCTTTTCCAGGAATATTTTAAGCATTCTAGATTCTTTGCATTTTTATTCAAATTTTAGAATATACAGACAATTCAAAAATGAAGTATATTCTAGTTCTGGGCTATGTATTAAGGTAATAACCAATTCTAATGTACATTTCTGCAAATTGATTTCCTAAGAATACAAATTCATTAGAAACCACTCAAATTACTAATTAGAAGAAATCAGATTCTTTTAAAACCTAGGGTAATTTCAATTTATCACTGTGAAAGATAAATTCAGACATAAATTATACTCAGAAAAGTATAAAGTGTATAAACCTTCCTAGTGTCTATTGTTATTATTACTGTAACACTCATATATTTACATGAATAGTATTTTCCACTTAGCTCCTAATTGCAGTTTCCTAAACAAAGAGTTGATAATAATAAGCTAAAATAATCTCTGCCCTTAAGGAATTTACAATAAATACAAACAGAAACTTGTAAGAGGTTAGCCTTTTACACGTGTTTACAATTCATATTCTGATCAGAAAGCTGCCTTGCCAAACGTGGATCAGCATCATCAGCTTATTGAAGAGCTGGCTGGAAATAGTCCTGGACATCCAGATAGGAATGCACTTTTTTTTTTTTTTTAAGGAATGCACATTTAAGATGCTGAAGTGATCTTCAAGAGCTATAAAATTTAAGTCACAGATCCTTTAAAGGAATCTTTCAAATCTGACACAGCAAAATCCTTTACCCTGCCAGTTTTCCTAAGTGATACCAGAGTTTACAGCACTTAAGGAAACAGGATAAGAATTATGTTTGTGGGGAGACAACACCCTGATGAGAATACACACTTGAATTTTATCCCACATGACTCATGCCCCAATTTTACGAAGGAGAAGATAAATAAGAGGGAACGGCTCAGAGTGAGACTGTACTTATCTCTTCTCTGGTTATTTACACCTTCCCAACCACTAGGGCTTCTTTACTGCTCCTCACAGACACTGAGCAAGCTCCTGCAAAGCCTGCAGCCTCATGGCCCCCTCCACCAACTCATGGGCACAGCAGCCCACCTTATTTCATAGCTCCCAGGCAGAAGCCTGCTCTGGCCACTGTTCCCAGCCTACCCATCTCTTTGCCTCCCAATGTTGCTCCATCCCCCACCTTAGATATGTCTCTACATTTGCTTATTATCTGTGTTCCACATTAAGCTAGAACTCAGAAAGGACAGGGATTTTATTATGTATCCTGTGGCTATGATAGTGGCAGCACACAGTAGGGACATAAATCAGCAGATTGTATGAATAAACTATATCTCTAAGATGCACCAGCTAACTTATACATGTCATAAACGTTGGCAAACTAGGACCCATAAGCCAAATCTAGCCCATAGGCTATTTTTTAGTATGGTCCTACAGTTAAAAATTTTTCTTTATAACAAAACAAAAAATACATGTGACATTCGAGATCATAGGACTGACAACATATTTATTATCTAACCTTTTACAGAAAGTTTGTGTACTTCTGCTGTACATGAATGTGTACAAAATAAAAATATTTTTCCAGGATGTAAGGTATAAGATTCTATAGTTAACACACTTAAAAAACAAAACTCACTGTATTTGGTCTTTGTAAGTACAGAGCAGTTCTCAGAACATGTATCCAGAACCATCCGTGGACCAAAGAGGTTAGGACAGCATTCCAGTTTGATACAGGTCTGCCGGCAGAATTCAGTCACCCGATCTGCTGTTTTCACTATTTCAACAGTAGCCCGATAACTCTTTCCTTTATATCTGCCATTGGAAGACATTGGATGCCAAATTTATCGGATAAGTAACTACCCAGAGAAAAACCAAGTATATTAATATACCTGAAAAATATTTTTGCTTCTTAGACTACTCTTAAGTTCAGAGTCTGTTGACTCTAAGAACAGTAAGAATGTTCTATACCTTCTACTTAATTTAATAAGCAATGATAACAAAAAACTATTACTTAAATTGGTAAAATTTCCAGTTTTCTATTCTTAGGTGAAAGTTTTCAAACAGTAGTCTTACTGTCTTTATTTACGCTGGACAGTGATTCTCATGGTGTGGCCCAATAATAGTATGATCTGCCAGCTACCATCCATCCATGAAAACAATCAGGTCAGATAATAAAAGTAAATGATCATAAACTCTCAGAAGAATTTGAAAGGTAGTTGTATGTCTTTTGAATCTAACTAAGAAGTTCTTACATTTGTCTTTTAAATTTGTATTCCTTGTAATTCATTTTTACCATACGTATAAACTTATTGACTGAGGACAGAATGAAAACAAAAAAAAAAAACAAAACAAAAAAAACTCCTTTGCCACAAATTGCTGACACAGCACTGCCAACCGGGAACAAGCTTTCTATTATCCACAGAAGTGATTGTGCGACTGAATAAAAACAAACAATAGTAGATGGTAGAGGAATCTACTCACTTGGCTTTTAGTACTTCCCCACAGCCATGCCACACTGAGTCCTTGTCCAGCTGGAGCTCCCGAAGAACACGACTGGGCTTATAGGCCGCATTGATAAGTAAAGTGAGGACCTAAGCTCAGTTTTGAAGCAGAAATAATAGCAGCCCATTAGAACCATGGCATTTTTCTTATTCCATAGGATGGGAAGGCTATTTTATAAATTCTTGTTAACTAAAAAATATCTACAAAACAGTACTACCAAAAATATGACAATTACCCATAGTTGCAGAATAACCAACCTTTAAAATATTATGGTCAGTAAAAAAGAAGTGCCATAAATTTCAATTTACTGTCACTTGCTTCCAAATGCTTTCCCAGCCATGTTGTACACAGAAAATTACCATATGTGTTTTTTTGACACTGTGCAGACAGTTGAATATTCTTATGGGTAAAAGAGTCTAACTTGATGAGGTCCTGCCTTGACACCCTGAGGGCCCAAAAGTTTTAAAAGTGTTCTGTTATGGTTTGTGTCTAATTGTCCCCTCAAAGCCTCATGCAGTCATGGGGTGGGGACTTCTACTAGAGTTTGAGACTAACTCATGATCCACTGGGATTGGTGATTCACTGGGATTATAGGTTTTAGTACTGCTGGGATTATGGGTGTGCTATGAGCACCCAGAGAGGGCAGAGAGCCTAAATGTAATATAAGAGAGACAGACTCTCTGTTGCCGTTGTTGTTTTGCAGCTATGAACTGCTGCTCTCTGCCATGTACCAGTCTGCCTTGGAGCCAGTCAAGTATGGACTGAAACCTCCAGTGACTGTGAGCTGAATAAACCTTCTCTTCCTTCATTTTGGGTGCCGAGTATTTGTCCCAGCAAAGAGAAGAGTAACTGAGGCATGTTCACATCTGTCACCCATAGTACAGCACACTAGCTGGGAGCATGAAAGTCTAGCAGATTCATACAGCTTTATCATGGCTCTCAGTTAATATTAAGCAGCCTCTAAATCACAGACTAAGGGGCCAGCCAAATAGCTCAGTGGATTAAAGCAGCTGCAAGCAGGCACAAGGGGCCAGGGGTCCAACCCGAAGGCTGTGCCAGCCCTGCCCCGGGAGCCCACTGAGCAGGCAATTGAGACTGGGTATGGTGGCATGTGCCTATCATCCCAGCTCTTGGGAGGCTATAAACAGGCTGATCACTATGATTCCAATCTAGTAGTGAGACCCTGAGCACTCTGTAGATCCTTACATAAAATACAACAAACAAACAAACAAACAAACAAACCAGTCACAGACTAATCTCTCTTTCTTTCTTCTTTTTTTGCGGAACTGGGGATTAAACTCACAAGCACTTATTCTACTGAACTATCTCCCCAGCCCCTAACAGACTAATCTCAAAGTTCACTCTTTTTAGAGACAGGGTCTCACTCTGGAGTGCAGGCTAGCCTTGAATTCATTATGTGGCCTTAAATTCACAGTCATCCTCCTGCCTCAGCCTCCCAAGTGCTGGGATTTACGGCATATGCTACCATCCCCACTCACAGTTCACACAATTCTCCTATGTCTCTAACAGTGAGGGTGTGTGAAGGGAACAGGAGTAGGGAACAGGAATAAATGCATATCCAATGTTCTACACAGGGCCCTGTAATCTGTGATTTCATATTGTTTCAGTTATTTATGGTCAAAATAGTAAATGGAAAATTCTAGAAGTAAATGACTCACGAATTTTAAATTATACACTGCTCAGAGTAGCATGATGAAATCTTGTGCAACTCTGCCTTGGATTTGAATCACCCCTTTGTCCAGTGTAGTGTATGTGCTACTCATCTGCTGGTCTGTAGCTGTATGGGTTATCAGATCAACTATGTAAGTATTGTAGTGTTTCTATTAAAGGAAGCTTTAAAACAGACTGATGCTGCATCACAGACCTATGATCTCTTCCTCTCAATCTGCATAAACATGATCATAATTAGAAAGTTGAGTACAAAATAAGACATTTTGAAAAACATTACATTCACATAATATTTATTAAGCTATGTTGTTATAATTGTTGTTTTATTACTGTTGCTGTTAGTGCCTTACTATGCCTCATTTGCACATTAAGCTTTATCATAGCTGGTATGGTTTACGTGTCTCCCAAAAGTTCATGGGAAGCTTGGTTTTAGCACTATACATGTGGGAAGTGATGAGGTGATAGGGCCTACTGGGTTATCCTGAGGATAATAGGGTCATACCCTTAGAAGGAATGATGGGACTCCAGTGTCTCTCTGGTGCTTTAGCACTACCCACATCTTTAGGAATTATTAAGGTCTTAGAATAGTGTCAGAGGGCTAGGGAGATAGCTCCGAGGCACAAGTGCCTGCTGGACAAGTGCAAGGTCGTGAGTTCGAACCCTGGTCCCACAAAAAAAAAAAAAAAAAAGAATAGTGTCAGAGAGATAGATCAGCAGCCTGATTACCTGACTGTAAGTGCAAGATCCTGATCTCCAGTACCAAAACCAATACAAAACAAAAAAGGATAGTGACAGTGAACCTTTTACAGCTTTCAATGATAAAAACAGCCAATTGAAGCAACTATATCACGTATAGATTTACCATCTCTGTTTTAGAACATATTCCTCAGGGCCGGGGAGATAGCTCCGTGGCATAAGTGCCTGCCTGGCAAGTGCAAGATCATGAGTTTGAACCCTGGTCCCACAAAAAAAAAAAAAAAAAAAAAGAACATATCCCTCCAAGATAATGTGGGACTACCACACATGAGAAAAGTTAGTGACCTGATAAAGCCAAGAGTTGTTACATATATGGCATGTGGCTCCCCATATGAATAAGTCTAGGAAACTGCTATGATCAAATTTCCAAGTTCTTCTGCTTGAGGCCAGAATCTTACCTCTCTGAGGACGAGAACACAGTTCCCAGGTCCTACACATTGAGGGAGCTCAGCAATTCTTCCTTTGTTAAGATATGGCCCTGAGAAGCAACGGTGGTTGAAATATATCTTTGGACAGCAATATTTTCCATTAATTGTAACTGAGAAATTAAGAAAAAAAAAACAAATGTCAAGAACAGTTATTTTCTTCTTCATATTTAGAATGCTGAATTATTAGGGCAAAAACTTCAAGCATACACATCAAATGAGTTTTATAAACTGTGTGTGGACCTAGAGATTGAAACCAGAGACTCATGCTTGCCAAGCAGATGTCCTACTACTGATCTGTACTCCCAGGCCTAGAATTACATATCTGAAGATTAACACATTATTTGAGGATGATCTTCAAATACTGTATGCCTAGAGTTTATGCTTACCTTTCCTTGGATCACAGAACTGATCATTGTGCTAACATAAAAGAAATGTCCTGATTATTTCCTGGACTGCTATGACATTGTTTCAGAGTTAACCTGATACTTCTATCAATAAAGTAGGGAATCTATTTCATGAACCATGATGATCTTTACAGTAAAAGATTTCCAGTTCTCTGAAAAATGACTACTCAATAATCTATTATGAATTATTTGTAGGGACTGACATGGAATGTTATTCAGAACTATAATTTGTCTCCTAAAATCCATCAAACATATACACTGACACTCCTATTCCACCCCCCACACCCTTTCTATGTGTATGTTGCTAGAGACCGAACCCCAGACCTTCACACTAACCTATCCCCAGCACCCCTTTTTATTTTGAGACAGGGTCTTGCTAAATTGTCCAGGCTAGGCTCAAACTGGGGATCTTTCTGCCACCCACATCTCCCACTCAGGATTAAAGCACTCATGGCCCTGGCTATTGGGAAGATTGGAAGTTTATACAGCTCTTTATTTCCTTTAATTGCCTTTAGCTAGGGCTGACTTCAATAGGAGAGATACCTTGCCCAAAGTCCCACTCCCTGTGAGGTAAGGTGGAGATACAGCTTACTTCTAATAACTAATATATAAGGTGTGGCCACCGGGCCTGTATGATGGACACACTCTGTGGTGGTATCAGCTAAAAGACTCCCTTGAGACTAAAAGTAACTTCTGACTGCATTACACTTCAGTTTTTCTCTCGGTATAATCCAGTTTCCTTTATTCCTGCATTTTTTTATTCCTTCCAAGAACTGTTTCCAAAAGCACTCCCTGTTGAACTCTAGTATGCAAATATCAGAGGCTCACACTATTTCCCAAGAAACCTGACCTATGACAAAATCCAAACCAAAATGCCAAGGTTGAGATCACAGAGAAGACCTTAATTCTGTAGTTTCAGTAGGCTAGCAGTGTGTCAAAAGCAAGGAATTAACATAGTTCTGATGTGCTATATAAAAACAATATAATGAAATGGTGGAGAGTAGAAGAGATGAAAGTTTTGAATATTTGAGTTCCATTTCTCACCCTGCCTATCAAAAGCTGTATGAGCTCTGCAAGCCCTAGTTTCTTTTCCAGGCATTTACTAAATACCAATGTCCAATTGTATTTAGAATGTCCAATTAGAATACACAAAGCCCAGGTGTTCAGCATTGTACAGATAGCATGGGGTTAATCAAGTTGTATCAAAAGACCCTGGACAAAATCTGAACCTCCAGCATCATCTCACTTATTAGTCATTGCCTCTGGGACAATTGAATCCAGTGTTTTATTTTTTAATACTGAAATTTAGACATGAAGTGTATATATCATAAAAAGTGTTTAAAAAGAATACTTTGAGCTCCTTAGAGCAGTGGTTCTCAACCTTTCTAATGCCCTGACCCTGCAATACAGTTCCTCATGTTGCGGTGATCCCAAACCAAAAAATAATTTTGGTGGATATTTCAAAACTGTAATTTCGCTACAGATATGATTCGGAATGGCTTTAGGCGACCCTGTATTTTGGTTGTTCAACCCCCGCCAGAGTCACAACCCACAGGTTGAGAACCGCTGCCTTAGAGAAATTACGTTTAGTTTAATGTACAATGAAAACACAGTCATATACATTTCCAAGTCAATTTTTCCATGTTCTGTCCATGTAAGAAGCAGATGTAATCTGTACTAATGGATGTTCAATTAAAACACCTTTGAATTTGACTGACAGAAATACAAATTAAAGGAACATAAAGCATTACATAAATATTTTAAAGGTATACATGCTTTGTTATTGTAGCTAGAACAATTCTTAATCATAAAAAGTTCTGAAATCTTTTACAATTTAAAATTTTTTCAATTTTTAAAATTTTACAATTTTTTCCGTACTTATCGTAAGTTGTTCACCAACTTATTTTTGTTTGAGGTATGAGGTTCTCTTCCTAACTTCTTGCAAAAAAGAAAGGTGTGTTTCTGCTAACAAACTGAGCAGACATTAATACTTTATATGCCTTCTTGTGTAACTTAATATTTTGGTACCTCACAATTTGCTTTCTGATGTAACTGATAAAATGGTGATGTGTATTAATGTTAGTTCAGCCATCTGTGTTACCATATGAGTTTATATCATATGGTTACATTTCTGTGGGAAAAATAATTTGTTAGTGTTCACAGCTTGTAAAAACTTAGTGCAAGAGCTTAAAACATCTAATAAATAGTGAAATGCATTTATCACTGAGAAAAAAATAAAGGAACATAGAGGAAAAAAATGAAGTAGGTAATGGTAACACTGATCTCTACAGCCCTTAGTACACAGCCAACAATCAGTAAAGAATTTTACATTTACCACTGGGGGGAAATGTCAGCATACAGATGATTACAAAACAAAGCACATCTTGGACTAACTCTAAAGTCACCATTAGGCAACTCTTCTCTGAATGCATTTCATAAATCAAATGACAAAGCCCACTAGAAGAAATGAACAGTCCTCTTTTCTGTAAGATCACAAATGCTTCTACCTGAGTCTGTAGAGTTCAGCTCTTGATTTCTTAGCCCCTCATGAACAGTCCTCGAGGATGGTATTCTGGGTTAAGAAAACAGCCAAAATAGTCAGCTCATCCTTAAGATCAGCACAGAATGATGATTAGTTTCCTCCAAATCTAAGAAGTAAGCTAATGTGGCTGGTTGCAAAATCTGCAATAGAAGATCCTAAATCACACTTCATTTAAAATCTGCAGTCACTTCTAAAGCTATGCACAGAGTCTAGTGAGCCCAATGAGTGATCTATATAGTGATGTGATATTGCGTGGTTCAGATGAATTTTCTGTTCGTTACGTAAGAAATTTAAAATTTTCTTGTGGCATTCATAACTTTTTTATTTTGAGAAAGGACCTTGCTATATAGCCTGGGCTGGCCTCAGATTTGTGACTATTCCACCTCAGCCTCCTGAGTATTGGGAATATAGGCCTCTGACAACAGGCTCAGCTTCTTGTGGAATTTTTTTTTTTTTTGTCTTTTTGAGACAGGGTCTCACTATGCAATTCAGGCTGGTCTTGACTGCACTTTTTGTAGCCCAGGCTGGTCTCAAACTCACACTGATCCTCCTGCCTCAGCCTCCCAAGTGCTGGGATGCGCCACCACGCCTGGCTTTTTTTTTTTTTTTTCCCCCTGCGGAGCCGGGGATCTAACTCAGGACCTTGCACTTGCCAGGCAGTCATTGATGCCCCTGATCTATCTCCCCATCTTCTTGTGGAATTTGTAAAGCACAACAAATTATTATTTCTTCAATAGTCACATAACAAACATTTCATTTATAGTCATTTTACTCATTTCAAATTTGTTTTAAAATTATCTTTTAAAAGAAAATCCAAGAAACCTACTCTGTATGCAGCAACTCCTAAAAAGGGATAACCCATTTTTAAAGCTACTCCCGACTAAAGCTTTGGATTGGTCTCAATAAAGCCAAAGAAAAATCCAAGGTCAGTTTTTTTTTTGTCATCATCTCACTTCTATATCCACAATAAAATTCTGTGGTTACATCCAATAAATGTTATCATACTGAGAGGCAATCAAAATTAAATGAGATCCTAACAATAGGGCTATAATCTGATAGGCCTGGGGCCTGGTAAGAGGGAGGAGGGGAAAAAAAGAGAAGAACAGAGAGAAAAAAGTATGAGAGAAAGATAGAATATGGAAAGAGAAGAGAAAGAGAAGGAGGTAACGAAGAGAGAGAAATGGGGAAAGGGGAGTGGGAAGGAGAGGGAAGATGAGAGAAATGAGGAAGGGAAGGACAGATATATTTTAACATGTGAGGATTCAGCCAGAACCAAACCAAGTCACACCTTGATCCTGGGCTTTTAAGCCCTTAGAATATGAGAAAATATATTTTTCTGGTCTTAGCCACCCAGTCTGCAACATTTTGTTATGGCAGACTAACAGAGAATTTAAAATCTAATGTACACACACATACACACACACACACACACACACACACACACACACACACACACTTAAATCTTTGTATGTTTAAGACTGAAAGGAACCACCAATTAACTTCTGGTTTTTAAAAACTTGCTACAAAGTAAACATGCTACAAAGTTTCCTAATGGGCACAAAAACACTCTCACTCACTCGAGTGCTTTTTTCTTTTGGGAGTTGTTTCTTCTACTTCAAGAAAGTATAACAAATCATCTCTTTATTTATAATTTTTATACTTTCACAAATACCAGCAAGGGGATCTTAACTTCTCCTCTTTTGTTCATGACCTCAGGCTCTAAAAGCCAAAGAAACTCACTTTGGAAGGCATCTTGAGAATGCAGTTTACCCTTTTCTTATAATGCTGTTTTATTTTATTATTTTCTTTATTGTCTTTTTGAGACTGGGTCTCACTATGCAGTTCAGGCTGGTCTCTTTTCTTTCCTTTTCTTTTTGAGATAGCGTCTCATTACGCAGTTCAGGCTGGCCTTGAGCTCCTGCCAAGGCTGGTCTCAAACTTACACTGATCCTCCTGCCTGAACCTCACAAGTGTTAGGATTATAAGAATGTGCCACCACACCTGGCTTGGGCTGGTCTTGATCTCGCGGTATAATCCAGGTTGGTCTCAAACTCACAGTGATCCTCCTGCCTCAGCCTCCCAAATGCTGGTATCACATGCATGTACCAAGACTGGCTAATAATGCCATAAGATGAATATATTAAGATGTACATAAACTATCAAATTTAGATTAAAAGACAATGCTTCCACCTGAGAAATTAACACAAGGTATACTCTGATATACTAATTTTTTTTTTCTAGATAGTCTAACTTTCAGTTTCAATGATTCAGGCATCTTACTATATATACTACTTACTGTTTTTCTGGTTGAACCACTGCAATTTTCCTCTGTTTATGTACTGCAAAAGAAGAAAATGCCAAGGAAAAATAAAAAAGATAAAGGAAAAGTTATATATGTTATTAAGCTTATTGTGACTTATTTAAATCTTAGCTTAACTATGAAGTACAGTATATTAGTGCTTATGTGTCTGAATATCTAAGGCATACTTTCTAGAGAGAAGTCTTTATACAAGGCACAAAAACAGTATTTTCAAAGCTCTCTGAAACGATCAATTCCTGAAGTAATTTCCCAACAAAAGCTGGTATTCACTCAGCATGGTGGTGCACACCTATAATCCAAGCACCTGGGAGGCTGAGGCAGGAGGATCGATGCAAGTTTGAGACCAGCATCAGCTACAAAAGTGAGCTCAAGGCCAGCCTGAACTGCATAGAGAGATCCTGTCTCAAAAAGACAAAAGACAAAAAAACCACCACCACCACACCACCACCACCACCAACAAAACTGGTATTCAAAAGAAAAACTAACTTCACCAAGGGTGTTAGGACAATTCAATAGGGAAGAGAAGTCTTCCATAGATCATGCTGGGAAAAACGGACATCTATGTGAAAGAAGTTACAGGTTTCTTTTGTTTGTTGTTTTCCTTACATGAGGGAAATCAAATTCAGGACCTTGTAGTTGCCAGGCAGTTACAAGCCACTGAATTATATCCCTAACCCAGAAGTTACACTCTTATGCCACAGATAAAAACTAACTTGAAATAGATCAAAGATCTAAACGTAAGACATTAATTTATAAATCTTCTATAACAATATACAAGAAAATATTAATTACACTAGATTTGTAAATGATTTTTAAAATGTGATACTAAGAGAAAAAGAAAAAATAAATGTGTTTTTTGTTGGTTTATTTTTTGGTTTTGGTTCCAAGGATCAAACCCAGGGCTTTCAGCTTGCTAGGCAAGTGTTCTATCTCTAAGCCAAATCTCAAGCTCCTGAACTGTATTTTAATTTCTCTCTCTCTCTCTCTCTCTCTGTCTCTGTCTCCCTGTCTCTCTGTCTCTCTGTCTCTCTCTCTCTTTTTTTTTGTATACAGTCTCACTACTGACTCACAGCAATCCTCCTGCTTGTACCTCCCAAGTGCTAGGATTACAGATGCGCACCACCATGCCCAGTCTCCATCGCTGGCTCAGTGTGCTCAAGAGTGGGGCCAGCATGGCAGGCAGGGCCAGGAACTGAACCCTGGCCCCTGCGCTTCTCTAAGCAAGTGGCTAATCCGCTGAGCTATACCACCAGCCGTTTGAACTGTATTTTAAAAGAACAAATTTCACAGATGTTAGTTATATCTCAATAAAACTTTTTCAAAGAGGGGAGATGGGAATCTTGCATGATACCACTACCCCAGTGGCACTGTCAAAGGGAGACAGGCAATATTTTCAAGATCAGAATACAGAAAGACTCTGACTTTCTCTTCTTTAACCTCTCTCATTCTCTTTATGTCCTCATTCCTACAGAAGCCAGTTGTCATGCCCTATAGAGAGATCCATGTGGCAGGATCCAAGACATCAAGCCAACAGCTAGCAAGAATCTGAGAACCTCGATTTAATGGCCCAAGGAACTGAATTCTTGTTGCTATGGTCTGAATGTCTATGCTTCCCATTTCATCCTGAAACCTAATCACGTATGAATTCACATTAGAAAATGAGGTCTTTGGAAGGTGATTAGATCACAGGGGCAAGATTAGAATTAGTACCCTAATGAAAAAGAGGCCCTAGAAAGTTAGAATGTGAAGACATAGCAAGAATGCTGCTTCTATGAACCAAGAAACATGGTCTCATAGCAGACTGAATTTTCTGACATCTTGCTCTTAGATCTCCTGGCATCAAATAATACATCGTTTACAAGTTACTCAGTCTGTGACATTTTATCCTAGCAATCATAATGCACTAAGATGCCTGCCAATAATTATTTGAGTAAAGTTGAGCATAGATTCTCCTCACTGAGCTTTGAGAGGACTTTCCCTGGCTGACAACTTCACAGCAACCTATAAAAGATCTGGATCCATAGGCCCCACTGCAGTTGTACCCAGAACCCCAGATACCCAGATGACAGAAACTGCTAAAAAAAAAAAAAAAAAAAAAAAAAAAAAAAAAAAAAAAAAAAAAAAAATGCTGTTGCAGCAAGTAACTGTCTATGCAGGCAGAACATAATTCTTTTCTCTGAAATGTTCAGATTTCATACCAATTGGTGGTTGCCACACAAAAGATCATTTAACAGTCAGCGCTCTACACCAGAAATAGATACCTCTTGCCCGGCGAGGAGTGCTGAGAGGATAGCCATTGGTCTCACACCAGCCCAAAGGAAATATATTCATGGATTCCACGCTCACAATACATTCGGGTATAGGCTTCTTAGATCCTGTTTGAATTAAAAAGCAGAAAAAAAAAAAAAAAAAAAAAAAAAAAAAAAAAAAAAAAAAAAAAAAAAAAAAAAAA
>PVJA010014596.1:0-47082 GCA_004027025.1 Myocastor coypus | reverse complement strand
AAGGAAGGAAAGGTTTATTTAGCTCACAGTTACTGGAGGTTTCAGTCCATATTCGGCTGGCCCAAGGCTGAGTGGAGCAGAGCAGAGAGCATCCAGTTCATGGCGGCAGAACAGCAACAAAATGGCGGCAGAGGTAACCAACCAAACACGGCAGCAGAGCAACAGCAACAGCAGCAACAGCTCGAGTCTGTCTCTCTGTCTCTCTTTATATTACATTCAGGCTCTCTGCCTTAGCCCCCGCCTTAGGCTACACCTGTAATCCCAGAAGTACTTCGACCCATAATCCCTTCAATACTAAAACCCATAATCCCAGGGATCATGGATCAAGTCTCAAACTCTAGAAGTCCCTGCCCAATGACTCCATGAGGCTTTAGGGGGACAACTAGACATAAAACATAACAGCTAGCTCCATAGCTTCAGACCTGGCAAGGAGAATGTCTAATGCAAAAACGATAGAAGAGAAGAAAGTTCCTCATCTCGTGGATTCCGCAAGAGGTGGGAGGAATCCAGAGGAAGAAAAGGGACAGGGACAAGATACAACTTACAAATTCACATCCACAGTATAGCAACCTATATCCTCCAACTGGGCCCCACTTCCTAATGATCCATTCTATAACGATGTCATCAGTGGAATCAATGGACTAACATCCTCCTATCAGCTTGAACCCTGGATAGCATATGCATAACTATACCATCAGGCAGCTTGTACCACCCAATGGGACTGTCACATGCCGCCAGTGGTTTGGAGCCACCTAAAAGCAAGACATATGAACTACAACCCTGTTCTGAATGCATTAATTCATTGGTTAGCTTAATTCCCACACAAGCCAGCCACCTCTCTATGAGCTAACCGAACATGGCTTCATTGGAGCTCAAGCCCTCAATGCCTGAGTGTTTGAGGACACTTCATATTTAATCCACAACAGTTCATTAAGATGTTTAAATGCTCATTCATGTTTCCCCTCTCTTTCCCTCCCTCCCCTCTCCTGCTCTCTGTCTCTCATTAAATGTATAATGTACACAACATATACCCCTCCAGTTGGTCAGTCCTCTTTGTGCTCTCCTCCCTCAAGGATGTTTAGACATATGGCAGCAGAGAATGTTCTGCCAGATCAACTTTCTAATTAATCTGTAAAACTTAATTCTTTAAAGCAATAATGCTAGGTGTTAAATACACAGGGACAAAAAGATAACTGAGTGTCCCAAAGGCGAGGCCAAAGGAGTGAGACAAGTGGGGTTACTTGGTGGATCTACCACACCACTCACACAGGCTGCACAATGAATGCTTCCTCAGAGGAGCTGCTGATCCAGGAAGGAGGAAGCAGGGTATTACAGTTGGCAATGTGGACAGAGAATCCTGTGCTAAAGTATATCACAAAAGGAGCAAAATGTCTTGTAGGTTCCAAGAGGGCTTGACCACATGAGGACGCTGACAGAAACTTCATGCCCTGTAATGGAGGTGACTCTTGGCTCTATTTATGGCTTAATTTATAATGTATAATTTCTAGGAAGAATGTGATATTTGATGACTGCCGTGAGTAGACCCATGTTTAAAGGCCTGTCACCTTCTCCATGCCAAAGAAGTTTGGCCTTGACAGAATAGTAATTTCCTTTACTACCTATGGGAACTTCCTCTTACAGGTTTGAACAGATTTGATTTGCGTAAACTTTAATTGCATTTGACAGTGTTTATTGTTTACAAAGTGTGTGCCAAGATAGCTTCAAGGCAGGTATAAACTTTGCCACAAAGAATTTAAAGTGAGGTAAGAACTGTACATGTGACTAAAACTATCAATATTATGATCGCCAAACAACTTGGATATAATCCCCAAATAGAAATCCAAAGAATACTTATCTATTATATACACAAAATAGCTAAGATAATTGTACTACTAATTTCTATTATTTTCTTGTAATGAATATTTAGTGCTTAAGTTCTGATCAATTTTACATGCATACGTCTAGTAATACAAAAAACTACTTTGAAGATAACAATAGGAAATATGATAGCAATCATCAAGTTCCTATCATCTTACAGTGAAATTCTGTATTGTTTTAACTTTTTTATTCTCTTTAAAATCAAAAAGGGAAAAACTCATATCAAATAATCTTAAAATTTTTGTTAAACAGCAATTTTTTCCTAAAGAAGGATGACTAATTAGCCAAGTGTGGTGATGTTCGTCTGTAATCTCAACACTCTGGGTGGCAAAGAAAGAAGATAATAAATTCAAGTCCACTCTGGGCAACCTGGTAACTTAGCTAGATCCCACAGGAAAGAATAAGTAAAACCTGAACGTTATAGTAAAATGGAAAGAAACTGGACGTAAATATTAAATAAAGAAGATGAGAGAAAAGAGAAAAGACAGGAAGGAGAGAAAAACATGCAAGTAGATATACAGGATAGCTGAGATGATCAAATTCACACTTTCCATCAGTTGTTTTTAATAGCAGCTAATGTTTAGAATTTTCAGCTTAACTAATTCTGTATGCTGATATCTGCCACCTGAGCAACCACACTGAGGCTAGCAATGTGTAATACAAAACCCATGGTTGAATGCCTCCCATCTTGGTCTTCCAAATGTGTGCCTTTCCTAATGTTTTATTGATTATTATGCTATCTTTAAAATAAATTAAAGCCAGGGCCCGGCGGGATGGCTCAGTGGTCTAAAGCCCCTGGTTGGGGAAGCTTGGGCGGCTTCAGGGACTGTGGTTCGATCCCCAGCACCACATGCTGTGCCAGTCCTGACCTTGGGGTGGGCTGAGCCGGCCATAAAAATGAGTGAATAAACAAACAAAGGTTCTGAAACAAGAATAAAAATAATAAATAAAATTTAAAAAAATAAAATAAAATAAATTAAAGCCAAAAAGACAAGAAAAAAAGTCCTGCAATTCTGCCTAAGCATAAATAAATACATAGACAAATAGAAACTTCATGGTAAAAAGACCCCCAAAAGAAATAAATAATAGTATTATTATAAATAATAATAAATAATTAACTTATAGGTAAGTTAAACAGTAAATTAAATGGAATACAAATGAATAATTGTTTCTTTTAACATGTAGTTGTATTTCATATCTTCATTGTAATATATTTAAGGTCTGGATGCAGCTCCAAGGCACAGCACCTACCTCGCAAGCATGAGGCCCTGAGTTCAATTCCTAGTACCTTGGATAATGAAATCCACATTCTCACACAAATAGATGACGTTTGTACATTTAACTGAAGTAATGCATATCAAAATACTTTAACATGTATAAGGTCTGGAGATTGATTTTACCTGAATTATCCTGTACTGACTCTAAGATTCATTCAAAGACAAATATCATCATACCAATTTGCAAAAGTTCTGTTCTCCCACAGGTAGGAAACACCTGAGAGAACTAGGAGCCATGAGGGATTATTGACTATTAGCTGAGAGAACAGAATGGATATATTAAATCCTGTTAAGTATTTGCAAAACTATCTCTTGGCTGTACTATTATAAGGACCAGTGTATGTTTGTAGTTTGGTGAAAATTATCTTGTTGTGAGGGTGGGGGAAATTGAATTTAGGGCTATATTCATATTTGTTGTACATTTGTAACTGTGGCAATAAATGGGAGATACATAGATAGATAGATAGATAGATAGATAGATAGATAGATAGACAGACATATATATGTATATATATATGCATAATAGCAAAAAGTGAAAGAAAACTCAACATATTAAATAAAATAATAATCCATATACATAATAAACAGACACATGGCTAGCAATATTTTCTAGGTGAGTATATAGTGACATAAAAATAGGCATGATCAGGGTCCGCCAAATTGCTCAGCAGATTAAAGTACCTGCAAGCAGGCACAGGAACCAGAGGTTCAATCTCCAAGCCTGCTGTGCCAGCCCTGTCCCTGTGGCATGCTGAGATGCAATTGAGGCTGGGCATGGTGGTGCATGCCTGTAATCCCAGTCCTTGGGAGGCTGTAAACAGGTGGATCACTGAGTCTGATGGAGTAGTGATACCCTGACCACCCTCTAAACCCTTCCCTGGAATACAAAAATAAAAAAAAGATAAGCATTTTCAGGCACTGAGGAGATAGGTTGGCCATCTAATCACCTCTCTGGCAAGCTCAAAGACCCAAGTTCCATACTGAGTACCACAGGCCATGCTGCTGCACTGGACCCAAAACTGGGCATGGTGGCATATGCCTGTAATCCCAGAGCTTGAGAGACTGAGACAGAAGGATCACGAGGAGTCTGAACTGCGACGCAAGACCCTTCACTAAATAAATTAATAAATGAATAAGAAAACTAAAAAAAAAAAAAAAGATATGATCGAATTTAGGATACAAAACCATACACATGAGATCGCTGGGGAAAATGGAGGAACAAAGAGTACCAACTACTCAGCTTCTCCAGAACAGTTCCAAGAGTCTGGAAAACCATAGCCCTGAGAGAAGCAGAGGGGAGTGCAGAGCCAAAGGCAGCGTGGAGCACATAGGAATCACAAGGGGCCTGACAGTCGGGAGAAAATTGGCCTGACACCCACCATACAGGCATGTGAAGGAGCAGGCATGGGCAGCCAGGATTGTCATTTCACTTCAGTGGCCTCAGAGCTTGAGTTCCAGCAGCAGACCAGCTCCAGGGCCACTTCATTGCCCATGCCACTGAGTGGAAAGAAGGAAGGATCCTCCAGTCACAGTAGAGAGTCAACATTTGGACCGAAGACTGAGAGAAGAAGTTATTTCAAGAAGTAGGAGCTGGGAGCATCTGTGCTCTATTATCTCAGGGGAACAAAGCCAGTCTTACCCCTAGCTAGGATGGACTGGAAACAGCCCCCTCTTCTGTGACCTGACAGGCAGAACTAGGCAAGTGGCCCTGGTTTGGGGCAGGATAGGGCCACTGCTTTTGCCCAATGTGTATGAGAGAAGGCAGTAATATGGCCAAGATGAGCCCTGAACCTGCAAGTTATCCTACTGCAGAGCTCACAAGGATACTCAGTACAGATTCTGGCTCTGACCAGTGAACTAACACAGAACTAGGGGTAGCAATAGAATTTGTGTTCTTTTTTTTTTTTTTTTTTTTTTTTTTTTTTGTGGTACCAGGGATTGAACTCAGGACTTTGAGCTTGCCAGGCAGGCACTTATTCCACTGAGCTATATCCCTGGTCCTTGTGTTCTATTTTAAAGACAAAAAAATCAGTAAAAACAATGATACAAAATTTCCTAAAACACAGTAAGAAACTACAATGGTTAATATTTTCATATTGTTATCTTCAAAGGAGTTAGTTTACAAGATATAGGTATGCAAAATTGATCAAACAATGTAAGCACAATCCACTTTTTAGTAAACTAATAGAAATTAGTTGCATACTTTTTTCTTTTCCATTTCTTCTTTTCTCCTTCCTCCATCCCACTTGTTCTTTCCTTTTGAAAAGTCTCTTTCCTTTTCAAAATATCCATTGTACATTTTGGATCCTGTTTACTCTTTCACTTTCTTATACTAGGGAGACAATGCAACATCTACACATATGAGCCTCATTTATTTCATTTATGTAAGTATGATCTCTAGTTATATCCATTTACCTATGAAAACATTGAATTTGTATTTTCATCTTCACTCCTGTCCAATCTTGCATAAGAAAGAGCATTTTTCTTTTATAACGTTTCTCAGATGTTTCAAGTAATATAATTTTAAAGGTTTTCTTTCTAGTGAAGAACGTGGCATCTTTCCTCTCTATTTTAAGAGAAAATATGAATTGCATGTTCTAGTGTCTGCTCCTTACACTAGCACCCAGGCTTCTATCCCTGTTCCATGTGAGCTTAGCAAGGGCTGCAGCAGAAAGAAGTGGATCACAGCAGCCAGACCCAAGCCATACCCAATTGGATGAGTTTGAAAGTGGTAGACCCAGACCTGGTGCTAAGATTATAATTCTATCAAAGCTCTATACCAAAAGTCAGTAGACAGTGTTATGCAAAATCACAAAGATAAAAAGCAAAATGCATTGTCAGGTCAGAGCCTGCCAAGAACAAATGCAGGAAACACTAGCATAGAAGAAATGGGAAATCACACAACAAAAATCTCTAAAATAACAGCATCTGAAGTAAAAAGAACAACTGCAGAAAGGTAGAGCGGAAATCAGATCAGAAATAATTTCTGAAGTAAAAAATAATAAACGATAACTGTACTGAAAGAAGTACTAAGTGCTTCTAAGGAAGATGCTGAAAAAAAAGAGAATAGAAAAATGATGGAATCCTTGAATGAGAAATATAGGAAAGAATGTATGAAGCAGATTCAAAGTAATATGTGGAAAATTGAAACCTCAATCATAAGCTGGCAAGTGAAAATAGACTCAGATTTTGAAGATACCATTGTAGCTCATGAAAAAGTAAAAAAAAAAAAAAAAAGATTCAACATCAATAGATGATGCAAAGATGAACAATGTAATACTAATAGGCACCAATGAGAAAGGAGTCAATACAAATGATATTAAAATACTGTGGAGAGAAGTAATAGCAGAAAACTTCCTAGATGCGGGGAAACAATGTGACATTCAGTAACCAAAGCATGTAGAATTCCAACTAACATCAACCCAATTAAAAGCATATCCCGACATATAAAAATCAAGATCCCAGAAATTCAACACAGGAACAGTATACTAAAAGCTGCTAGAGAAACAGATCACATTTAAAGAAAAACCCATCAGAATAATAGCAAATTTCTCTTCGCAAACCACTAAGTCAAGGGGAGCATGGAGCAAAGTACTACAAGTCTTACAAGAAACCAAATTCCAGTCCAGACTAATATACCCTGCAAAAAAAATATCTTTCAAGTATAACAGATAAGTGAAATACTTCTAGGACAAAGAACAACTAAAGAATTTAACGATCACAAAGCCAATCCTGAACATTTTACTGAAAGATACTCTAGAGAATGATTAAAATAACCACAACTCCATGGAGAATGGAAAGAACTCACCAAATAGGACAAACAATTAAACACAGGAGAAAGAGGTATACAAAAGCAGTCTTTCAATTCAAATATATTTTATATACAGCAGCAAAGTATTTCCATCAGCATACTCTACAAATGGACTTCTCCTGTACTCTACAGGTCATGATTCTGTCCAGGTCTACAGGGTTGATATTAAGGAAATAGTAGTAGCTCAGTTCCACAAGTGACACCTGGCCACCAGTAATTGTCATGGACACTGTCTATGTCCACAACATATTAGAACTTTATATGATAGCCTATCCCCAAACTGTTAGAAGTGCTGGTCACATATTTGCCATTCCAGTATCTATATTATGTTTTATTCTTAGTAGTTCTTTTTGTATATATTAATCTATTCAAATACCTTGTGATTACTCTGAATTGACCACAGATTCATGCATATGACACACAACATTCATCGTTGGACTAATGATTTAATTTCAATTTTCAGATATTTAATTTAATTAATATTTAATTAACTTTATGAATATTGGTTTAATTTTAATTTTTGTTTTATGATTTATACTGTATCTTTGACTTGCAATCTACTTGTAAGACATGGTGTGATATTTGCTCCTAGTTTTAGAAACTTTAAAAAATAATTTCCATTTTCCATTGACTTTTATTTCCGTTGACTATTATTATTTCTTCCTCGTCTTTTACACACACACACACACACATACATATGAAAGAATATGTATATAACCAGACATAAGATTGATCAATTGATCTTATTTTGTAGAAATCTTTAATGACCTTTTAAATGGGTTCATTCAATATATTTTACATAGTCCTTCATAACTACCATCTTGAGAGTTTTTTATTCTTCATCCAGGACCATACAGCACCTTCTCTTGACTTCTGGATTATGGTCTTTGTTATTTTTTCATATGCTATGTCTGGAAGTATTAGAATATTTCAAGCTTAGGGGCCCGGCGGGATGGCTCAGTGGTCTAAAGTGCCTGCTTGGGGAAGCTTGGGCAGCTTCAGGGACCGAAGTTTGATCCCCGGCACCACACGCTGCGCCAGCCCTGCCCTCGGGGTGGGTTGAGCCGGCCATGAAAATGAGTGAATAAACAAAACAGGGGTTCTGAAACAAGATAAATAAATAAACAAATAAAATTAAAAAAAGAAAAAGAATATTTCAAGCTTGCATAAGTGGAAAATATTTTACTTCTAGTTTTCAAAAGTATGTTTGCTAAGTATAAAATTCAGTGAGGACAGATTTTTTTCTTTCAGTCCTTTGAATTAATTAGTCAAGTTTCTTACCCACTTGGTTTTTTTTTTGTAATGTGGAATAAGATGCTATTTAATTTTGTTCTTCTTTCTTTTCATTAAAATTAGTTTTGGACAATTTCATTTTTGTCTATTTTGGTATGATTTTATGCAAATTTCTTGTGCAAAGGTTCATTTTTCTTGGAAATGTGGTGCTACAATTTCAATTAAATTGAGAAATTTTAGATCTTTAAGTATTTATTACCTACCCCTTTCTACATTGAGAATTCTAATTATATGAATATATAACATTTTAGCATGGAGTGAACTAATATACGACAGATCTATAAATTCTTTCTTCTTCATTTTTATTTTAGAAAATTTCAGAAATATTTCTCTAAAATTCACTGTCTACATCTTATATATTTCACATTTCAATATTTGTTTACCATTTTAATATGCTATATAATTATTGATTTTCAATAAAGTTAATGAGAAAAAAGCATTGGTTCTTTGAAAGTTTAAATAAGATTGACAAACCTCTATCTTACCTTATTAAAAAAAAGAAAAGATTGAACTTCATCTCATCTAGAAATGAGAAGAGTGAAATCACAATGAACCCTGAAGAAATCCAGAATATTATCTATATCTACTTTGAAAAACTGTATTCTAAATGGAAAATGCAGAAGAAGTGGACAGATTCCTGGATACATAGGAATTACCAAAGCTAGATAAAAAAGATACAAAATCCTAAATCAACCAATGAAACTGAAGATGTAGTTAAAAATATACCACAACAAAGGAAGAAGCAAGCCGTACCCTGAGACCAAGACTGGAGAATACCTGAACTAAGAAATAACTATAAGCCAATCTGCCTAAAGAACATAGCTGCAAAATCCACAGCAAACAGAATGCAGCAAATCACTGGGAAGATTATAAACAATGATCAAGTGAGAGTTATCCCTGGGGTTTAGGGATGGTGTAACATACACAAATCAATTAAATATTCATCCTAGTGTATGCAAAAAACATTTTCACAAAATCTAGCACTCATTCATGATAATATCCCTGTAACTTATTAGAATACATGGTCTTTATCTTAACCTGATAGAAGTCATCTACGAGAAACCAACAGTCGATGTCATACTGAATTGACAAAAACTGAAAGCTCTATCTCTAAAATTAAGAAAAATACAAAAATTTCTACTCTTACTCAACATATCACTGGAAACTTTAGCTAAAGCAATTATAAAGAGAAAGAAATAAAAGGAATAATAATAATAAATAAAGAAATTAAATCATTATTTTCAGATGACATGATACTCTACATAGAAAACTCCAAAAGCTGTACTCAAAAGGTGCTACATTTAATAACCAAATTTAGTAGCACATCTGGATACGCAATGTCAAGAACTCAAAAATAGTCCTCCTGTACATGAGTAATAAAATCATGAAGAGACCTATGACAACACCTGTGACAATAGCATCCAAAAAATGAAATACCTAGAAATCAATCTAATGAAGGATACGAAAGAGCTCTACATTGAAAACTATAGTGCTTTGAAAAAGGAGATTGAAGAGGACATTTAAAAAAATGGAAAGTTAAACCTAGCACTTGGACAGAAAGAAACAATAAAGTGAAAATGGTCAAACTCCCAAAACTGTTATACAGATTTAATGTAATTCTATTCACAATTCCAATATCATATCTCATAGAATTAGAGAAAACATTTCTAAAATTCATTTGGAACCAGAAGAGATTTAGAACATGAAAGACAATTCTGGGCAACAAAGGCAAGAGAGGGGGCATCATAATCCCTGACTTGAAAATATACCATAAAGCTACTGTTATAGAAACATTATGGTACTGGAAAGAAAGATAGACCCAAAGATCAATGGAACAGATTAGGTGATACAGAAATAACTCCAGACATATGCAACCAACTTACTTTTTTGGTACAGGGTCTCACTACGCAGCTCAGACTTGTACTGATTCAGGAGGAAGTTTTCAGCCTCCCCAGCACTGGGATTCAGGTAAACACCACCATGCCTAGAATCGGTCACGGGCTCAGTATGCTTGGGGGAGGGACCAGTGCAGCATATGGTGCTGGAGATCAAACCCAATCCTTGTGCTTGCTTAAGCAGACACTTAATCTGTTGAGCTATCTCACCAGCCCTTCAGCTTCAACTTATCTTTGATGAAGGTGACAAATACATTCCCTGGAAGAAAAATAACCACTTTAAGAAATGGTGCTGGTAGAGAATTCCTTATCTTCCCTGAATTCTCTCCATGTCCTCCAAGAAAATAAAGCCCCTTTTCCCTTTTTCAAAAAGAAAGAAAGAAAGAAAGAGAGAGAGAGAGAGAAAGAAAGAAAGAAAGAAAGAAAGAAAGAAAGAAAGAAAGAAAGAAAGAAAGAAAGAAAGAAAGAAAGAAAGGAAGGAAGGAAGAAAGAAAGAGAAATGGTGGTGGAACAACTGGCTCTGCCCATACCAAAGATTAAAATTGGACCCATATCTTTCACCATGCACTAAACTAAATTCAAAATGGACCAAATGTCTAAATATTAAAAAAAGAAACCTTAAATCTCATGGAAAAAAAATAGGTATAACTCTTGAATACATTGGTGGAGGCAAAGACTTTATGACTAAAATCTCAATTGCCCAGGAACTATCACAAAGAATCAACAACTGGGATCTCATTTCATTAGAAAGCTTTAGCACAGAATGAGAAAATGCCAACAAAGGAGACAACACACAATATGGGAAAAAAGTGTTTACCATTTGTCCCTCAAACAAAGGATTGCTACCAAGAACATATAAGACTAAAAAGAAACAGGTCTCCCAAATTTAAAGACTCAATCCAAAAATGGACATCTAAGATAAATACACGCTACTTGGATGAAGAAATACTAACAGCAAAGAAATATATTCACCTGCCAGCCCCACCCCCAGGGCGCATTGAGATGGTGACTGAGATTGAACGTGGTGGCACGTGCCTGTAGTCCCAGTGCTTGGGAGGCTGAAAGCAGGAGGATCACTAGGGATCTGATCTGTGTAATGAGACCTTGTACTAAATACATAAATAATAAAAAATAAATAAATGAATAAATAAATTTTAAAAATTGAACACTATTCACTCAACAAGTGCTAATTAAAATAGCGCTGAGATTTCTTCTTTCCTTTTTTTTTTTTTTTTTTTTTTTTTGTATTTTAGGGAAAGGTCTACAGGGTGTTCAGGGCCTCACTACAAGATTGGACTGAGTAATTCCCCTGTTTATAGCCTCCCAAGAGCTGGGATTATAGGTACATGCCACCATGCCCAGTCTCAGTTGCTTTCTCAGTGGGCCCCAGGGCATAGCAAGCCAGGGGATCAACCATCCCACCCCTGCACCTACTTGCAGGTGCTTTAATCAACTGAGCCATTTGGATGGCCCTAGCACTGAGATTTCACCTGAGGAAGAATGGCTAGCATAAAGAAATCAACAGATAACAAGTACAGAAGCAGCTGTGGGGAAAAATGAACGCTTCTCCACTGTCAGAAGGAGTAGAGGCTGGTGCAACCACCATGGAAATCAGTGTGGAGGTTCATGAAAAAAAGCTAGAATTGGAGGTCCCATTTGACCTAGCGTCCTGGCATCTTCCCACAAAATTTAAAATCGTTGTACCACAGCAATGCACATGTCCCCAAGTTTCTAGCAGTGCCATTTGTAATAGTTAAATCTTGGAAACAACCCAAATGCCCATCAGTCAAGGAGCAGATTTTTAAAAATATGTTTTGTTATATACTCAGCCATAAAGAAGAATAAAATTGAAGTTTTTGTAGGTAAACTGATGCAGTCTAAGACTATATTGAAAAAGGGAAATAAATCAGACACACAAAGCCTTGTATTACTTGACCAGCATAAAAAGCTGAAAGATTAAAGAAGGTCCAAAATATATAATAGATATTGTAAAATAGATAGAATGAAACTAAAAAAACTTCAAAAGAAAGGAGAAACTGGGATAAAGGAATGGAGAAAAGAAGGAAGCGAAATTATAGATAGATGATAGATATAGATAGATAGATAGATAGATAGATAGATAGATAGACAGACAGACAGACAGATAATAGCTAAATAGATGAGAGATAGATGATATATAAGTAGATAGATAGATAATGATAGATAGGTAGATAGATAGAGACAGACTACTAATTTTTCTTAGTTTATTGAAAAGAAAGATTTATGCTAATATTGTTTTTTAATGCTCAAATATATTTATTTTTGTATTACCTTTAAGAAATAACAATGTAGGGGCTGGGGAGATAGCTCCGAGGCACAAGTGCCTGCTGGGCAAGTGCAAGGTCGTGAGTTCGAACCCTGGTCCCCCCCCCCAAAAAAAAAAGAAATAACAATGTATAACAATGTGCTAGTTTCAAAACACATTAGTAGTACATTCCAATATTTGATACAATACATATTGTTGTCCTCCTATTAGTTATATAGAGCACAGGGTGTAAATGTTATAATTTTTCAAATCATTATTGGTACAACCAAATTTCTTCTCATTGAACTAAGAAAAAGTAGTTGCACACATAATCCAATGTTCGATAATTGCAGTGAGTTATTGGTAAAACTGACAATGGTGGAAGCTGTTGATTTAAGCCTTTTATAGCTCAGCATTCTAACCTAATCCATTTTATGATTTGTGGTTAAACTTTTCTGCTGGGTGGTTAAGTGCAAGTTTAAGCAAGACCTGTATAGCAAAACATATAACTTTTGTGTATCTCCCAAGGTCAGTCAAATCCCCTCAGGATTTACTTTGGAGCCATGTGCTAATGTTTTTTGAACAATTAAACACTAATATCTTGTACTTGTAACTAATTTAAAGATAACAATAAGCAATGTGTTGATATCGTTACCCTCTTATCTAGCTTTGAAATTTTGCAGCTTTTTTCTCCTTACAATTAAAAAAATTATTTTGTGTGTTTGTTTTTTTTCTCTTTCAAATTTTATTTTATTTTAAAGAGTAAAAATGAAAACAAAAGCAACAACAAATAGCAAAAACAAAGACAGAGTAACACACAACAATACATATGGTACAGATAAAAAAAAAATATTATGAAGTGGGAGAATCTCAACACAACCACTCAAGATCATTGAAACAATGTATGGCAGAGTTAGATTCTAACAATTCTCAATCCAAGAGTCAGTCTCTTAGTATGTGGTAAATAGTACGTGAACTTCCTTTAACACATTCCTTTGATACTATTATCAACAATAATACCTTCTTTTCAAGGAACTCCAAATATCCCTGCAAGGGTCATGCTATTAATTTCAGAGTGTCAGTAACATTAGCATCTTTGACTTGCCAGGAATGATACTGAACCTTGGAGATAACACCAACATAGTATTGTCCTAATCAGACCTCATATGAAAAAGCTCCATATTTTCTGCTTCTTGTTTCCATCATTTTTGTTGGAGCACTAAACATGCAGTGTTTGTGTTTATATGTTTAGTGGAAAAACTGCACAAGGAATGTTACAGAGAACAAAGTACTTATAAGAAAGAGTGCATTTCACATACTAACATGCAGAAAATCTCAATTGCTGGGCCATCCTATGAAATGTTTCCCACCATGAAACCTCATGTCTTTAGAAGGCTAACTTCTAGTAATGGAAAAAATGACTCAATTAAAGTAGGAACATTGCATAGGAGAAATAAATCTGGGATCAATAGGTTGAGGTTTTTCCTACACTGTTTCAAAGATCCCTAGCAATTACCAAATGTTTCAGTAGCAACAGAGGCTAGATAAACAAAGGGTAGATGTGTACTTTACTCTCAAAATAATCTGAACAATTATGACTCAAGAAAGAGTCATACTGCAGTCTTGAAAAAATCAGTACAATGTGCTCTTGTGGCTAAGAAGTCTACAGAATCTTGAGGAACCTCCAAAAGACTACTGGAAACAGAGCAGAAAACTTTATGGATCCCATCTATGGAAACATGGTCTAGCCGCACCTGGTGCTGGCAGTTCATTTGGTCATTATAACTCAGCAAAACCAAGAGCTGGCCTGAAGACAACCAGAGAAAACCTATTAAATCACACAGGGAGCTTCTTCACCAAAACAGGCTAAAAAATAGTATTCTACAGTGAGGAAAGACAAAGGCTTTAAAGAATACAGCAGAGTCTAAAATCATAAATTGTTTAGCTACAGATCAACCTTTAACAAAGTCCATTTAAGGATAATAGAGAAAGTTCCCTGTGTTTGACAAGTATATCCAGTTTACAGACATCTGATACTATAGATGACAAAGCAAGTTACTTAAATTACCGCTTTGTTGATTGGACCATGAATATAGTCAGAAACAAAAGAAAATTAATTTGTGGGTGACAGAGTTAGGATAGATTTATAACTAGACCAAGGATCATGGACCACACTTTCAGTTATCTAACAAAATGAAAAGCTGCCACAAGATGTTTTAAACAAAAGATTTTTCTCTCTGTTGATGAAACCAAAAAAGCTAAGTCAACTAAAGTTAAATTAACAAACCTTAAGACTATTCAAATTCTTCTCTGAGTCCATCCAAGTTGCTTCTGGCTGCCCGGCTTTCAGCTGTCATTTGAGTGGATCCCAGATTTCTATCAGTGCAATAGAAAGAATTTTAAGCAACTGTACAGAGGACATCCTAGAAAGCCACTCACCTCTGACCACAGAGGAATTGCTGGCGACTCTCACTGATGCCTCTCCCTTCCAATGAACATGCCCTCCATCCCACCTCTCACCCTGTGAGAGAGGGAGAAAGCCAGGAGCAAGCACTGTCAGAGCCCTTCCAGAGCCTCCTAAATGTTAACCCGAAGGAAAACTCATGATAGACACTCGGTAAATTCTATTCTTGATGGTCCAGTTATCCAAGTGTCACTCTGTCTTAGACTTATTGACTACTGCTTCTTTTCACAGTCCAGACAGAGGCCTGAAGGGGAATCATGAAGATTGATTCTGTGATTAACTTATGTTTGGATTTCTTTTATCATTTGAAATGTCATGAGGCCAGGGAACATTTATTTGATGGATTTCATTAAGCACAGTCAGGAGTAACGTCACTCAAAAGGTGCAAGAGAAGGAAACCATCAAGAAGCTGCAATAGAAGAACAGTTACTGATAGAAGAAAGGGCAAAATGGACTTAAGTAAGAGCTTGCATTGCTTAGATTTACATGACCTTTTATTTTAATTGAACTCCCATTGTCTTAAGGTGACCTACTGTCAATTTAAGGAGATAATTAAGAAATTTCTTAGTTCCAGGAATTCCTCAATGAAACAAACTCAGGGATTCAGGGCCATGTGTAAGCTACTGCTACTCAATGGAAAGAACAAGTCTGTTATATCAAGAACGAATGTGTTTGGCTCAGTCTACTCGTTCTCTTCAATGTGTTGTGATTAAAATGATATCTCCAGAGTTAGACTTGGTATTTTTGTAATATTATTGTTTTAATTCAATCATTTCTTCTAATGTTTCCAGGAGAAAAAGACCAAAGGATAGTTTTGTTCTTAAATGTATTTCTTTTAAACAGTTATTACTGTTCCCCTGTAATTTGGCTTCTCTATTATTTTTGGCTTTTTCCAAAAGTGTAGTTTGATGAATTCAGGACACTAAGTATTTAGAACAGTTCTACTGGGTAATTCAGTGCCAGGCACTGTCCCCCATGGCTAGTAAAGGTGAACACTGCATTCCAGTACAAGTGACAGAAACTGTTGTCACACTGGGCCATTCCTTATGAAAATTTCTACCACATAAATGGAAAAGACTGACAACACAGTGATAAATTACATTACTTTTGAAACAAGTTATAGATTCGTTACAAATGTATTGGCATGTTTGATTCTGATTGCTTGGGAATAAGGGTATAGAAGGGTAGAAAGTAAAATATCTCAGAAAGATAGAAGGCTACAAAATTGGAATTCAGTTTACAAATTCTGTCGTTAAAGGAACAGAGCATGAATGCAATATTACTGTACTCTTTTTTTTTTTTTTTTTTTTTTTTTTTTTTTTTTTTTGTGGGACCAGGGTTCGAACTCACGACCTTGCACTTGCCCAGCAGGCACTTGTGCCTCGGAGCTATCTCCCCAGCCCCTTCTGTACTCTTAAATATTCTATTCCTTGATGAATATGTACATAGGCCTAATGTCCAGTGTTCATGCCTACCACCTTAACATGCAGGTCTTCTTTCTGACTGGACTTTCTTGCCTTCCATTTATCAATCTACCCTATAATAATGCCACTACATGGCATCACTCCATGGCATGAGTAACTTATGCTACTAATAAGCCCACACAAAGAAAGCCAAGGCAGCCATCTTGACTTAGTAGAGCTCCCAGATCTTGAAATCATCCCATCTGGAAAATTTAGAATTTCCACTACAAATTTAGTGTGATGACTTCCTTAAGTGAATTATCCTGGGCTTCAAGTTAAAAGATAAACAAAATAAAAATTGATTTATGAACTATATATTTTGACTGCTTACATCAGCTAAAGACAGTAGCTTATGTTTGCCATTTCTCCATAACAAATAGAGAGCATCTTTCATAATTTTCTAATATATATGAAGCAGCTGAGGACTAGATGTATTAAAGAACTTGTCCCAGGTCACATAGTTAGGTACAAAGCAGGACTAGGATTGATTTCCCCACCCCTTATTATCTGCAGGAGAAGCACTGCTGCTAGCCCATAAAAACCTTGCCAGAGAGGTATCCCCCCATTTTAGGTTCCATTTGAAAAATGGTCACTTAGCTAATATCGATCCCATTTGCATATACCTAACAATAATAAGCTTTTTTATAAGATTTGGATATGCTCAGCATCTGCTATATTGAAAGTACTATACTAGGCACTATAATACAGTGCTCTACAATACATTTTCTGAACTTAAAATTTAAAGTGACTGTGAAATTTACCAAATCTCAATTTCATATCTTTGTCTTTATATATTAGGAACACAAAGTGCTAAATTTTTGCCTTATACCCATAAAACTAGCTGGTGTAGCATTGAGATTAGAACCCAGGTCCCTTGATGTCAAGACAGTGCTTCTTTCAAGATAGAATTTCCAAGAGTACAAGACAAGTTTCAACCCGGAAAGAATGCACTGTGCAACCCAGGAGACAGAATACTAAACCATAAAATGAGATTTTTAGAATGCACAAAATTTAAATTCCAACAAAAAAGGAGGGCAAGTTGCCACAAGAATATATATTATGGGGCTGGTGAGATAGCTCAGTGATCTAGAGCTGCCTGCTTAGGCAAGCTTAGGCAACCGCAGGGACTGTGGTTCCATCCCTGGCACCACATGCTGTGCCAGTCCCATCCCCATGGCAGGCTGAGCCAGCCATAACAGAAAGAAGAAAGAAAGAAAAAGAAAAAAGAAAGAAAGAAAGAAAGAAAGAAAGAAAGAAAGAAAGAAAGAAAGAAAGAAAGAAAGAAAGAAAGAAAGAAAGAAAAAGTTTTTTAAAAACTGGGCAGAGAAGAAACAAGGAAAATCATATTAAAGAAGAATATATATTACGGCACATTAAGGGCTATGATTAAGAAAAATGAGAACTTAGTGAAAACTGGAATTTTATCCTCCAAGAAATTAACTTGGCCATTTGAAAAATGTCGGTAGACGATACAAGAGAGATTACATATCTATGGGAATTAAATATTAACAAGTAAACATGTCCCATCAAGAAGATGAAGAATACAATGGAGATAAAAGCAGAACACCTATGGATATCCTATTCTTGATGGCAATATACATAGCTCTAATTTGTTTGTATTTCTGTAGGCTTTTTCTACCAGTGAGCTCTAAATCATTATAATACATTGCACCTAATAGGTGTTCTAAATTAAGTCAGATGGATAAAGAAATGGGATCTATGATAAGAATTATAGACCAAGTAACATCAGAAGAAGAAAAAAATAGTATCCTCAAGATTAAGACACATAAGCCTTTATTCATTTTCTGTTCACAGCCAAAGATATCAGGAATCCCCAAAGGGGAGCTCATGCCCACTATCAGCGCAGTCCTGATCGCAGTGTGTTTATCAGACCACAGACAGCATCTAGCACAGTAATGCTAAACTGTTTCTGATTGTGCAAAGCATTTGCCAGCTAAACTTGTGCTGGGCAGAGGCATTTGAGAGAAAAGAAAGAAGAGGTGGAGGTTGTGCATTCAGGAAGAATTTTTCAAACGTTCATGGAC
Organism: Myocastor coypus; assembly: GCA_004027025.1. Classification (NCBI taxonomy): domain Eukaryota; kingdom Metazoa; phylum Chordata; class Mammalia; order Rodentia; family Myocastoridae; genus Myocastor; species Myocastor coypus. The sequence goes on along the minus strand of PVJA010014596.1, from coordinate 28,672 downwards.
ATTTGTTGATAAAATGCTTCTGAGCTAGGATCATTTCCTGGGAAGGCAATGAAGCTTTTTTTAGACTAATCCTGACTTGCTGCCTGGCGAAATATCTAAGCTAATCTAATATTATGTCCCCTGAGCAGGTGAGGTATAAACACAACACCAGTCAACCAGGCATGAAGAAGGCTGAGTCTACCAAGTGTGCATGGTTAGGCACTTGGATGAATCCTGCCTAGGTCATGGCTCCAGTAGTGAAGCTCTTCATTCCTACTTGATGCAGATGTACTTTATTGTTACTTACTTAATGCTAAACTATGCTGAAGAGAAAGCTTGGTACTGAACTGTGCTAATGACTTAATGAAGTGTAGTAGAGGGTGGTATTAAATGATTAGTTTTATCTTACATAGAGAAACTAAAATAATCAGCATCCACCTTTTAACAGCAATATGGAATTAGATTTCCCCAGCTCAAATCCTGACAGTTTGAGGAAACTTCCTGTTGTGTTAGCTGAAATGGGAGGGACAAAGACCTCTGTGAAGTTTTTGGCTGACTAGGTATGGAGGTAAACATGTAACCATTTTATCTGTGTGGAGACATTTACTCAGATTGGACCCAGGCAAAATCTGGAAGTTTAGATACCCCTGGCTTGGACTGCAGCAGTAGCATGGAAATTTGTCTATTTCCGAAAGAAGGTATCAAGCCCAAAGTACTGGGAGGGAAGTGTCAATGTTGACGACAAGTTTTCAATTGGTCAAGAAAATTAAAATGTTGCAAGGGAAGAGGGAGAAATCAGCCAAAGGCAGAGGGAACAATCGGCCAGGCAGATCACCACGTGTATGTATAGTTTTGAGAAGTGAACTTATGGATTCAGAATGAATAAAGGAGGAGAATATAGTGATGCCCAAATCCAGACAAAGTAATCAATGCCCTGGAGGCTGGAAATTATTTATTGTAAGCTTTTATTTTATATGCAACCTGCTGTCTTCGTGTATTCACAGTGAAAGGCTTACTATTAACCATATAAACCTAGCCTTCACCTCCAAAAGTTACAGTTTTGTATAAGAGAACATAAATTTTATTCTTTTAGCAAACTTTCACTGTATAATACAATATTATTCATTGTAATTTTTTTTGTTTCAGACCTCTAAACTTACTCATCTTGTGTTACTTCAAGTTTGAACTTTTTGTCCTTGTTTGCCTCATTTCTTACTCCTTCCTGCCCCTAGTAGTCGTGTATTTTACTCTTTGTCGTTCCATATACAAGTTCCACTTGTCTTCTGGGTTCATCTATGTTGTTACAAATGGCAGTATCACCCTATTCCAGCATGAATAATATTGATATGTGCGTATATGTACAATTTGACATCCTTTTGTTCACTGAAACACACTTAGGTGTATTCTGTATCTTGTACATTACGATTAAGGCCGCAGATAATGTGGAAGAGCAGATATCTCTTTGACCTACTTTATATATACCTAACAGAAGCAATACTGAACCTTATGGTGATTCCACTTCTAATGTGTTGAGGAATCACCATAGTCTGGTTTGGTTTTTTTTTTTTTTTTTTTTTTTTTGGGGACCAGGGTTCGAACTCACGACCTTGCACTTGCCCAGCAGGCACTTGTGCCTCAGAGAGCTCTCTCCCCAGCCCCCATAGTCTGTTTTAGAATGGTTTATTAATTTGTATTTCTACCAGAGGCGTGCACGAGCTCCCTTCCTTCCCATGTCCTCATCAATCCTTGTTTATCTTTTGCCTTTTTGATAATAGGCATTCATGCTAAAGTGAGGTGGTATCTCAATGTGGTTTTGACCCTGGTGGTTAGTAACAGTGAGCAGCTTTTCCCATGTTTTTTGACTGTAAATCTTCTTTGCACAAATGTCTGATCAAGTTCTTTTGCCCGTATTTTAATAAAGTTACATTTTCTACCGAATTGGGTGTATCATTCATATAGCTTGGACACCAAATACATGGGCCACAGATACCTTCTCCCAGTTATTTTCTTCCCCTTCATTTTGTTGCTTGTTTTCTTTGCTGTACAGAAGCTTTTTAGTTTAATGTAGTGCCAGTGCTTATTTCTGCTTATTATGTTCAAGATTGAGTTATTATATGAAAAAAGTTATTTCCAGTGTCCACACTGAGAAGCTGTTTATGTTTTCCTATAGGAACTTTATGGTTTCATAGCTTAGATTTAGGTACCTAAGTTCATGTGGAAGTCAGCTTTGTAAGATAAGTTTTAATTCATTTTACATATAAATACCATTTTCCCAGCTCTACTGATGCTGCTTGTCCTTCCCCATTGTGTGTTCTCAGAAAAACTCAATTAAGCAAAATGTGTGGGTTTTCCAAGACTTAATTTAGTTGACATGAACTTGAATGGGTGAAAAAAAAAAAAAAAAAGAGCTGAAGTAGTTATCAAATACCATCCAAAAAAACAAGGACTAAGTAGCCTCAGGGATTACCATTACAAAATGGTCAAAAAATTAACACTAGTCCAGTTAGAATTGAAGCTTCATAACTCCTTTCCTGATAGGGTCTTATTCATTCACTGAGGCTCATCTGGAACTCCTGGATAACCTGGGCTGGTTTCAAACTCATGATATAATGCATTCACCCCTCAGTCGCTGGGATTATAAGCATATACTACATGAGACCAGCACCACCCCAATACCAAAACCATACAATAGTCCTCCAAAATAAAAACCATTGCTCAGTATTTCCTACTTTTTAATTTTTATTTTTTATTCATTTTGAGAGAAAATATTTTAAAAAACAAAGTTTCAAAACAAGTTAGTAGAATGGTTACAATTAATAAAATGTATGTTGTTGTCTTTATATTAGTGATTCAGGGGAAAGAGTGTAGACCTGGTATTTGTCTAAACAACGGTACTACAAACTTTTATTCCCAATGAACTAAGACAAAGTAGCTATGTATCTATTCTATATACATATATGTATTCTTCTGTATACATATATTTTTTCTTTTTAAAGTTTCTAATACTAGGAGAAAGCATCTTACCATGTCTTATAAGTAGATTGTAAGTCAATGATACAGTATGAATAATAAAACAAAAAGTATAGTTAAATAATATTCAGAAAATTAGTTAAATATTAATTAATTAAATAACTATTTCAAAATTCAAATCAAATCATGAGTACAACTCAGATGCCAGAATGTTGTGTATCATATGTACTAATCTATAATCAATCCAGAGTACTTGCATAGCATTTAAATAGGTTAATATGTACATAAATATCAACTAAGAAAAGTTTCCATGGTAGTAAAGAATTGCTAAGAATAAAATACAACATAAATACTAGAATGGTAAGTATATGACCAGAACTTCTAACAGTTTCAGGATAAGATATCATACAAAATTCTAGCATGTCCTGTACATGGACAGTGTCCATGATGCTTACTGGTGGCCAAGTGTCACTTGTGGGACTGAGCTACTGCTATTTCCTTGCTATCCACCCTGTAGACCCAGACATAATGATGACCTATAGGATTCAGAAAAAGTCCATTTGAAGAATATGCTGATGGACATATTCTGCTGCTATATATAAAAGAACAGTTGAAAGACTGCTCTTGTATACCTCTTTTTCTCCTGTGTTTCATTGTTTGCCCTATTTGGTGGGTAATTTCCATTCTCCTTCATAGAGTTATGGTCATTTTGATCCTTCTCTAGGATATCTTTTAGTAAACTATGCAGAGTTAGCTTTGTCAGCATGGAATTCCTTACTTGTTCTTTGTCCTAGAAGTATTTCACTTCTCCATTGAACTTGAAAGAGAGTGTTGCAGGACATAGCAGTCTGAACTGGAATTTGTTTTCTTGCAAGACTTGGAATATTTTGCTCCATGTTCTTCTTGATTTGATCGTTTGTAAAGAGAAATCTCATGCTATTGCAGTTTGTTTTCCTTTAAATGTGATCTGTTTCTTTTCTCTAGAAGCTTTTAGTATACTGTTCTTATGCTGAATTTCTGGGATCTTGATTATATGGTTTTAATTGGATTGACATTATTTGGAATTTGTATGCTTCAGTTACTTGAATGTCAAATTGTTTCCCCATATTTGGGAAGTTTTCTGCTATTACTTCTGCCCATATTATTTTTATATCGTTTGTACAGACTCTTTTTTTCTCATTGATGCCTATTAAACTTACATTGTTCATTTTTGCATCATCCTGCAGATGTTGAATTATTTTTTCTTGATCCTAGATGTTTTTAAGAGATTTTTTTCTTACCTCTTCACTAGCTGCAATGATGTCTTTAAGATCTGAAAGTCTATTTTCACTTTCATTAAAACGGTTTTTCCAGCTTGTGATTGAGGTTTTAAGTTCCTGTATAGCACTTTGAATCTGCTTCATACATCTTATTACTTTCCTATATTGTTCATTCAAGGATTTCATCATTTTTCTCTTCTCCTCTATTTTTTTATCATTGTCTTTAGAACCACTTAGTACTTCTCTTATTATAAGTATTACTTCCATTTTTACTTCAGAAGTTATTTCTGATCTAATTTCCTCTCTACCTTTCTGCAGTTGTTTCTTTACTTCAGATGCTATTATTTCAGAGATTTCAGGTATGTGATTTCCAATTTATTCTATGCCATTGTCTGCTGTATTTGTTCTGAGTGGGCTTGGGGCCTAAGAGTGCATTTTTACTCCTTCTCTTTTTCATTTTGTGTAATCCTGCCTTCTGACCTTTGGTGTAGAGCTTTGGTAGAGTTCTTACCTTAGCACCAGGTCCAGATCTACGAAGTTCAAAGTCATCCAGGTGGGTGTGGCTGGGATTGGCTTCTGAGCTCCACTTCTTCCTGTTGCAGCCCTTGGAGCAAACCTGCTGTGCCACTCTGGCAAGAAGTTCTGATCCTGGATCAGCTGGGTAGGTCTTGTCTCTAGCCTCTCTGCAGGGAGTTCTGCAGCAGTTTTCCACACTGCGTGTGCTGAGCCTGATTCCTGGATTGAATGAGTTTCTGGTAGGCCCAAGGAGGTCTCACTCACGTGCAGGGCCTTGTTGCTGGGTCAGATAAGTTTCCAGTGGGCCCAGGCAGCTCTCACATATGTGATGGGCCTGGGCCTGGTTTCTGGGTCTAGTCTGCCCAGAATTTCTGATGGGTGCTTAAGCACAATTCTTCAATAAAGTGCTAGTAAGCCAAATTTAACAGTACACCAAAAAGACTACCCATAAGGATCTGCTTAGACTTACTCCTGAGGAGCAAGTTTAATATAACACATACAACTCAGCCAATGTTGCACACTAAATCAATAGAATGAAAGAATTTTAAAGCATAGATTACATTAATAGGTACAGAAATGCATTTAACCAAGTTCTGCATTATTTTATGATGAAAAACTCTCAATAAGTATAGAAGAAATATCCTCAACATAACAAAGATCACTTAATAAACATTCATGGTTAACATCACAGTCAATGGAGAAAGGCTGAAATGTTTTCTTTTCGCATCTAAAACAAGGCAACTGTACATGTTCATGATACTTCTATTCAACCCGGTATGAGAAGCACTACCAAGAAGGCTTGGCAGGGTAGTGCACTTTCCACCGTGAGCTCAAGGCCAGCTGAGGCTACATAATGAACTCAAAGCCAGCCTGAATTGCACAGTGAAACCCAGCCTTGAAAACACACACAAAAGATAATCAAAAAGACAAAAATGTAAAGGGTCAAAATTGAAAAGAATAAAGTAAAAGTATTGTTTGCAGATGACATGATCCTATATGTGGAAAATGCTAGATCCCACCAAAGAAGTCCAAACCTTATGAGATAATAAATTAGATAAAGTAGCAAGTAAAAAATATAAAAATCATTTACATTTTATTATACTATGATAATATTTCTGAAATCAAAACCAGGAAAACTATTCCATTTTGATAGGATTTTAAAACACAATATACATAAGAAAAAATTTAACCAAGAGAAGGACTATAAAAAATGATGAAAAGAACTTACAAAAAAGTTGACAAAGACACATTCAAGAATGCAATATGTTTTAAAATGAGAAGAATTAATATTGAAATGTCCATGCTTTACAAAGTTATATACACATTCACCACAATTCTGCTTAAAAATTCAATGGCATTTTTCACAAAAGTAAAAAAATTCTATAATTCATGTGGAATTTTAAAAGATCCCAAGTAGCTCAAATACTTTTGACATCTTGAGGAAGAAAACCAATAGTATAGGCATCACAATTGCTAGAATTTTTTTGTGTGTGTGGCACCAGGGCTTGAACTCACGACCTTGCACTTGCCAAGCAGGCATTTGTGCCATGGAGCTATCTCCCTGACCCCTTCCTGGATTTTTTTTTTTTTTTTTTTTTGGGTGAAATTTCTTTCTCACTGCAATGTTTTAAAGAAGTTAGTTTCTCTGACTGTGGCCAGGAATTTGAATTATATGGACTTTCCTTAAAAAGACACTGAACAGTTGAAGCTTCTAAAATCAAACCAACCAGCACTACATGAGCAGAAAGCAAGTATGGTCTTACTTGGAAATCTTCCTGTACCTTGTGTCCTCCAGTTCTCCCAGGCATATGGTCAACAGTAGTTTTCTCAGGAACCCTCTGTTCCCAATTCAGGCTCAGCTAAGATGTTTAATTATCATAAAGTTTTAGTGACCTTTAAGAGCCTGAATAGAAAAAGTTCCTCATCTTTTCTTTGTCTGCACGATATTGACATCTTGGATGAGTAAACTGTTATTTTACAGCTTATTTCTTAGCTTCTGATGTTTCTGTGGCTAAGGTCAGTTTAGGAAAATTTGTCAGGAATATAACACAAGGGGTGTGTTCTCCTGACCTCCCAGCCAGAGCAGTTTGTTAGATTTTCAATAATGTCAGCTTTGATCCTTCAGTTACAATTTGCTGAGGAGGTGTTTCTGTTGATACATTTCTATGCTTCCTTTTGTAAGCAGTATTGTAAGACCCAGGGAGATCCTTTGGAACTGTAAATGTCTTATGTCTTATTGAGCTTTAACCTATTTCTTTTTTTAGTATCCAATGATAATTCTTACAAAAGTTGTGATCATCCAATACTCTCAACAAGACTTTTATTTGCAATTCAATGCCAAGTACCAAATATCTGCTCAGTGTCAAAGCTGACAAGCAACTTGTCTCCTGCTTTAATGACTAACTGTTGATATATTAAGATTTTTCTGGCTGGCATATTTTACCTTTTCAGAATCATCATTGGTTCTTTTGTCAAAGATTCCTGACTCAGTTTGTAAAATATTCTCTTTGTATAGCAGAATTGTGGGGAATGCATAATAACTTCCACACACTTTTAATACTTGACAAATATAACTATTTTTAAGAGTTTGTTGTTGATTCAATAACATAAAATAGGTACTATTATGATTATCATTTTACAATAGAAAAAGCAGACAACAGAATTGAGTAACATGTTCAAATTCAAGCAACTTTCAGTGTTTGTTTTGGGTTTCCTTTTAATTTTTTAATTAATTTTAGTGAGAAGGAGATAACAATGAGACAGTTTCAAAACAGGTAAGTAGGACAGTTACAATAATTAATACATTGCATATTGTTGTCTTCATAGTAGTTATTCAGAGCGCAAGATGCAGAAATGATATCTTGTCTAAACAATATTAGTACAAATCTTTCTTCTCACTGAACTAAGAGAAAGTAACTGTGTATCTACCCTAGCTATTTTATATATGCATATATATATTTCACTACAAAATGGTCCTTTATTTATATCTGTCTTTTTGTTTTATCTGAGATGCATGTTCTATTGTTGTTAGAGAAGCTGTATTTGGGGAAATCTTTAAAGGACCTTTTCATACTTGATACCAACTTTCACTGTTTTGAACCAAAGCCACCTGGCATCCAATTTGTACTCTTCAATGATTATAATATGCTACCTCAACACCAGTGCAGAGTTTTCTTCTTGTCCAATGCTTAGATGTTTTTATTTTACAATAATGAAAGGAAACTACCTATTTTTTAGAGGAGTTTTTGAGACAGGGTCTCACCATGCATTTCAGGCTGGTCTTGAGCTCATTATGTAGCTCATAGTGGCCTTGGACTCATTGCAATCTTCCTGCCTCAGCCTTCTAAGTTCTTGGATTATAGGCATATGTTAACATTGTCAGCAGAAACTACCTAAAAATGAAAGAAGAAGAAGAAGAAGAAGAAGAAGAAGAAGAAGAAGAAGAAGAAGAAGAAGAAGAAGAAGAAGAAGAAGAAGAAGAAGAAGAAGAAGAAGAAGAAGAAAAAGAAATGCTTCTTTATGGCCTCAAAACACTTCTCTTGATTTCTCCAGAAATGGAAAGAATATTTGAGTTTCTCAAGGCATCCATAGATAAGCTTCTGATTAGCAAAGAGACACTGTCCGTTAGTCACTTCATCCCTAGAACCACAGCTATACTCAGAAGTATGAGATGCCACACAGGTGGCATGGGTCTAGTAAAGTTTGAGACAGAAGACAAAATTGTCAGTGAGAACATCAGGACACTATCTAATGCTCTTTAGTCCTGCTGGCCACAGGCACCAGGATAGTTTGAACTTTAATTTACTGGTCAGAAAAGATCTCTCTCCTGATTTGTATGGGAAGGGATAGTTACGTATGTCCCCCACTGAGTTTCCCCTAGAGATTTAACAGGTGTTAGGTACAACTCAACCATGAGTTATAGTCACTCAAGAGCAAGTATTTTAAATAATGAGTTCAAGGACAGCCTGGACGATATAACAAGACCCTGTCTTAAATGAAAAAAAGAAGTAAGAAAGGAAAGAGAAAAAAAAAAAAAGAAGATGTAGATCACCAGTTGCCAAGTGTACCCTATTCATTCCCACATGGACCACTCTTACATCTTTCAGTTGCTTTATATTCTGGCCCTCTATGAAAACTGATTTGAGAAATAGGGGTGGAGTAGAACTTAAATACTGTTGAGCAACTAAAATATCACCGTGATGATTTGAATTAGCACCTATTCAATAAAGATGAAAAACACAAAGCACAAGGGAGAATTTGAGAGCATTCTCTGTTCTAGTTATTAGTAGCCTCTCCCAATGTGAAAGATGACAGATAAATGGAAAATTCCCTCCGGGCTTGCACCATATGCAGCCAACTCTCCAAGTCGTAAATGTTTGGTGTGGTAGATAAAACAATATTTGCCAAATCATCCATGTGTGCTCAGATATTCCCTGGCCCCCTTACAGTTGGAAAGGGCCATGAGAGTGAATCTCATCCCCGTGTCTGGACATAGGGAGATGAGCAGCTTCAGGGGCTTTTCCTAATAGCATCTCTACCACCATAGCTGTGACTCTGGAACCCTAAAGAAAGCAGCTTGAGCCACAAAGTCACCACATGGAGAACAGCTCCTTGAAATAAGAAACAAACTTGTCTCATCATGCCATAGACAGATGGTGTTTGTTTACTCCAACATACCTACCTACCCTCAGATAATGAAAACCTATACTGATTAGGAGGAAAGAAGTATCCCACTAAAGTATCATATGTACATGCCTAGAACAGAGGTTCTTACCAAGGGGCGGTACATTCATACCCCTGCTCACCCCAGGACAATTGCCTGTATCTGGGAACACTTAAATATAACGGCAGATGGAAAGATGGCCGACTAAAATTGAACAGGGATATTGCAAAATATCCTAAAATATGCAGAATGGCATCCACCATAAAGAATGATCTTACCCAAAATGTCAATAATAATAATAATGATGATAATAACAGTAATAATAATGATGATGATGATGATGATGATGATGGTGATGATGATGATGATGATGATGATGATATTGAGAAAACCTAGGCTAAAGAAAAGGACTAGTGTCTCCACTTTATGCAAGGAATTCGTTGCTACTCAAAAATAAAGCAAAAATGCATACTCTATCCTATTATATTTATCAAGAGTAATAAAAAATCATATCTAATAGAATTTTTAAATTCATCCTGACAAACAAATTTCTATTTGTGTGAAAAATTCACAGCTGCATTTTCATAAAGCACCAAATATCTGTTTATGTGGATCTACCTTGATCATTTAGCAAGTTTTCACTTCTTCCTTATGATAGCTAGCAAAATTCATGTTTAAGAGCAAAGGTTCTTCATCTAATCCCCTCACCTTTAGAGAAATGAACCATAGCTTAGAAAGGTTAAGTTACCTCTCAGTTCCTCTTAGGTGAAAGCGTCTTTATCAGAACTAGAAACTGCATTTCTCAATTCTCACCTCAAGGTTCTTTCCACTACATCACTCTGATCTCCTTCATTAAAAAATGCTTAGTAGAGGTCTGAGGTACATAAACATCCACTCAAGCCATAGGTAGGGTTGGGATGGTGATGGAGCATCATGTTTGAAGAGGATGCATAGTTTCCAGGTGAGAGTGTTTGGTTTCGACAGGAAGGGCAGACTAGGAAAAGCAGAAAGGCCTCGTGGTGAGCTCACCAACACAGCATGTTCCCGTTCAACCACCACTCCATGGACCCACTTGACCATGTCCATCTGCATCATCTTTCCTCTGGGTAAGCTGTGTAGTCACGCAAGACAGACAGAACTGAGCCACAGCTTGGCAAGAAGTGTGAGAAATTTCACAGAGTGAAAGCTGGAGTCAGAGTTGAGATGTCTCACTCTAGCGGTTGCCTGTTAGTTACGTGGTCTATGTCAAGTCACATGGGTCCAGATTTTCTCACCTTAAAATGAAAGGTATGAGTGAAATTATAATAATATATGCATCTTGTGAAAATAGATAACAATTGCTATTTATTGAGTGCTTTTCATGAGGCAATAATGGTGCCAAATACATTTTATGACCATTCAAGACCAACCTGGACATTATTACCTCTCTTTACAGGTGAGAAAATTGGAACTCCAGGAGGTCAAACAACATGAGGAACTTTAGTACAAAAGAGGCAGGATTAAGAGCAACAACTACCTGACCACAAAGGCTTCATCCTTAATGACAGTGCTCTCCGTTTAGGACCCCTCTTCATCTGTTCAGGTTTCCGTGTCTGACTCATGGGATTGCATTCATTTCAAAGCATAGACATGAGTCCTTTGGCTGAAATGAACCAGCTCCGATATTTTCATCATTCACCTCAAAGACATCCAGGTAAAATGGGTTGTTCAGGAACTTCACTAGATTTGCTTCCTGGACTAGTAAAGAAAACATAAATAAAAAATTTAAAAGCCAAAAGTCTCTAATAGCTATATTTTGAAGTTCTGTAAAATATAAAGGTGAGCTGGAAATACATGGGGTAAATGAGTTACCAAAAGTACACTCCTATTAGATGGTTTTTGTTACCAACCATGGCCATTAAGTGTTTCCACTCCATTGTGCTATGTTCCTGCGTATCCTACTTGCCCTTTAAAAAACATTTTTTAAGGTACAATGATTTAGTAGAACAATCCTGTTGGAAATCTTCTTGCCTAGCCCCTAACTTCGCAGGCATCAAGAAATATCCAGAATTTAAATCTTCTCATCCCTCCCTTCTACATTTGTCAGGAGTTCTCCAAAGCAGGAGGGAGAAGAGAAAGAGGAGGTGACTTAATTTTCTCGTAGCCACCTTTAACCCAAATGTTCTTCTGAGCCTAATAAATTCTCAGACTCATCTTGCAGTGCCAGGCTGACATTCCCTGCCTTTCGTTCAGTGTTAGCCCAAGTGTTAATCTATTTAATCAGTTTCCTTGGCATGTCACTCGTGAAGGCAGAGGCAGATGCAATAGAATTGTTTTAAAAACTACATAATGATGTAAGGCTGGTGATAAGGGAAGAGAAAACACAGAGCAGAAGACAACTCATTTCAGGAAACAGCCAACGGTGTTCTTAAAAAATACAGAAGTTATTCTTTTCTCTAAAACTGGCCATCATCGCTTCTCGGCCTTTTGGCTAAGATCAAGTGTAAAACCGGCCATCATTGTTCTGGAGACATGGTCCTCTCTAGTTACCACATGTTCCTCCTATTTCATGCAGCCTACCCCTTCTCTCTTGAACTACCTACAGAGAAAAAAAAAAACTTATAAAATGTCCTTATTATATGTAGTAATATTGTTCTTTTGTTTTCAATTTAGACCATTTTGAGCAAGGCTGAGGTTGTAAACTTTGTTTGGGAAGCTTGATTATGAAATAGGTCACCAACCCAGCTTGGCACACCTTAGAGAATCACTTTCCTTGGGTAAAGCTGAGAAGTTTGTGGTTAGAGGGACAGATATTATTCCAAAGCCTTCCAGAGATAAGTGGGACAAAGGACTATGTGGGAAACCAGGTGACCTCTCACAAGTGGTGAGGTTTCCTGTATTTGTCTAAAGCTTTCAGCACTTCCCAGGTGTTCAAATGCCACTAAGCACCTCCCAGCATTCAGTCCTTGGAAGAGAATTCAAGCTCAAAGAGTAAAAGCAATCCAACAGTAAAGACAAAGTGCACACCAAACAGTCACTGTGCCCACTTGCAGCATTAAGTGCAGAGAATACATTCTGGTCTTTTTAACTTACTAAACCATAGAAATAGCATTTGTGAGTGTGTGGGAGGCAAAGGCACATAAATAAGTCTTTCATACATGAGATAAAACAAACACTGGAATTGGTTCATTTTTGAATCGAGTTGAATAAAAAGTAGACACATACATAAATGCCACCTGCCCACATAGGATGTCTTACAATTTTCAGACAGGGGCTGTTCGTATGGGAGATATGACTGAATGCACCAGGCTTTTGTGTCCTTTCTATCTTGGATGTCTATTAACCTTTTCCATGTCTCTCTTTGAGAAAACATCGGGAGTAAGAGGACCTAGAATCCTGGTGAGGCCAAACCTGCCGAGAAGATGGAAAAGCAGAGGGCATGAAGAGAGAGGACTCCCTACCCTCTCCTCAGGGGTAGCTTCCTCCCTTCCTCTCGCTTTTTCAGTTTCTGACACAAAAGCTCACAGAGAAGCAGCAGGGAAGTCAGCCAGTTTTGTCTGTGTCCAAGTACATGGCTATGAGCCACTCGTCCTCTACAGCAGTACCCTTGAGACCGGGGAGCTGACCTCACGCTTCTAATCTGTGGAGAGGCTCCTGACCTCATCTTGCTCTCCCTTCTGGCTTGGTTTCTCTCTCCCGTGATAACCCATGGTGGCTGAGATAAGTGCAGCAGATTTTGGTTTCCCCATAGATTTCAGTCTATTTGCAAGAAACTGAAGCCCAACTCCTTAGGCTATATCTAGTGAATTCTGAGTGTAAATTAGTGTGGGCACAAAGCTATCCTCTACTCCATTTTTCTCCATAACCCCAATATAATTGCTTTTGTTGTTGTTGTTATTGTTGTTGTTGTTGTACAAACTAATTTATCCCTCAGCTGTGTGTACTGACTGCACACTGGTACAAACAGCCTCAAGACCTACTCAGGGATTACTTGTAGAAGATATTTTGAGAACCAAACTCAATTTCAAGAATGACCCTAGCCATTCTAATATCAAGCAAACACACACTCTAGTGCGTCCCAGTTCTTTAACAGTGACTTAGAACTGGGATCCCTGGACAAAAGCTGCAACTTACTTCCTGTGAAGCTTTTGTCTGGCTAGTTAACTTCCACAGAGGTAAATATATAGAGAAGCTGCCTCATCTATTACTAAACGACTACCTTTCCAACAAATCAATACCACTGATTTATCCTGGACAGTGGGAAGTGCTTAGAGTGTCTTAGGAAAAAAAAAAAAAAAAAAAAAAAAAAAAAAAAAAAAAAAAAAAAAAAAAAAAAAAAAAAAAAAAAAACTGATTTACAAGGAAATTCCACTAAACCCTAAAAGCCCTCAGACATGGAGAATTCCTCAGATTGTTAAACTCTGATTTAAAAGGTACCGGTTTATTTATTTTCTTGATACAGTTCACAGTGAAACCCATGTTTCAGTTGTGCTCAGGAGCTAGCAAAAGAATGACAGAACAATGGAGAATGCTTTTTCCTCCATGCCCAAGGACTCTGACTTATCTAGTGTTCTCCCAGTTTCACTTGTTTCTTGGGAATGACCGTGCTCTCTTGTGTGTGAAACCCTGTTATTTTGGGCATGTTAATAAAATTGTACTCTACACAGTTTTATGTCCGCTTATTATTTAGTTTTATTAACACATAGTTGTAGTACAAAACATTTCTGTCCCCTGTGTGGAGTTAGCAACTGCATCCAACATATGGTAATTCCTTTATGTTTTTCTTTTGCTTTCTTTTTTTTTTTTTTTTTTCATTTATGTATTTGGCAGAGGGTCTCACCAGGTTTCTGTTCAGAAAGTCCTTACCTACACTTATAACTCAAGCTGTTTGGCCTCTTCTGTCTTCCAACAGAGTATCTCTGTTGTAATATTTTGTTCACTAATCCATTTTGATTTTGGTTTATTACATGGTGAGAGATATTGGTCTAGATTTAATCTTTTGCATGTGGATATCCAGTTTTTTTTCAGCACCACTTATTAAAGAGGCTATCTTTCCTCCAGGGCACTTTTTTGGCCCATTTTTGTTTGGGATTGTTTCTACATCTTCTGTTCCCCAGTTCTTCCTGTTTCTTTTGTTTTGCTTTCTTTTGCTTTGTTTTGTTTTGTTTTGTTGAACCAGTATGATGCTATTGTTTTGTTACTGTAGCTGTGTAACTTAATGTCAGGGTTGGGATTGTGGTGCCTCCTGCTTTGTCCTTATTCACCAGGATTGCTTTTATTATTCTGGGTCTCTTCTGGTTCCATGTTAATTTTAGAAATGTTTTCTCTAATTCCATCCATTGAGAATTTTGTTAGTGTTTTCATTGGAATTGCACTAAATTTGCACATCAGTTTTGGAACTATGGCCACATTGAGTATTCCGCCTATCCAGAAAGCAGGTATATATTTCCATTTTCTCCTGGCCTCCTCAATTTCATTTTTTAGAAATTTGTAAAAGTATCTCACTTCCTAACAGCCCTCCAATTCTAGCCCTCTAACCCTAATCCTCTATCCCCAACCATAAGTTTAATCTGCTTTATTTCAGACTCTTGTTGCCTGGAATATTGTTTTCCACCATTTGACTCTCAGTCTGTCAATTCCTTTTATGTGTTAAATGTGTTTTTTGTTTACAGCACATTTTTGGATTTTGTTGCTTGATTCATTCTCTGGTCAATATTTTTGTTTGTTTGTTTCTTTTTCATTTTATTAGTCTATAGTAATAATAGAGGTTAATAAGTTTCTTTTTTATTTTTTACAATAATAAATTCATTGTATATTGTTGTCTTTGTCATAGTTGTTCAGAGTGCAATATGCAGACATGATTGCTTATCTAAACATGATTAGTGCAGATATTTCTTTTCATAGCACAAAGAGAAATTAGCTGTATGTACAGTCCAATAGTCCATAACAGTAATGGGTTATCAGCTCATCTGGCATTATCAAAAGCTGTTGATTTGAGCCTTTTCAAACTTAGCATATTAATATGACTTTCCCTTTTATACATTGTGATTAGACTTTTCTGCTGGATGGTTAAGACCAAGATAAAGCAAGATTTATATTACAAAAAAAAAAAAAAAAGTAACTTTTGTATCTGACAAGATCAGCCACATCCCCTCAAGATTTACCCTGAACCATGTATTGCAGTTTACAGAGCTTTTATCAGTGTCAGCCATATCTATGAATCCCTGTCATTGCTTCACCAATTTGTTCTCTGTGGAAGCCTGAGACAATGTTTTCTCTCTAGGTGACTCTCCTTAGGCACACTGTACATTATCGATCACTTTCCTCTGCAGCCTTATAATCTTCTTGAACCAGAAATTTGGTCTCCACTGAGTTACAGGCACTTACAGTACAGATTCTTTTATGTCTTATGTCCTCACTGACCTTGAAGGGCTAGAGCCAAAATATTGGCTATTCTTGTATTCTTTCTGTTTCTCTAATTATGCGGTCTGCCAACTTAAGTTGTTAAATCTCCAAAAGTGAAGCTTAATGATATTATTCCCTATAACATAGGCACTTAATGTTAACATCACTATCTTTCTGAGTATCAAACACCTCTGACATAACATGAAACAACTATTTTCCATCAATTTTTGATATTCTAAACTTTAAATCCATGCAGAATGTGAAAAATAACAATTATGCATTGTTACACAGAGGTTTAGGAACTTAATCATTCACAAAATTGTAGCAGTACAATCCTAAGGCCAGTTTTCCTTGTCCCATATTCTCTTTTCTTTCTTTCCTTCTTTCTTTCTTTCTTTCCTTCTTTTCTTTCTCTGTTTTTTACTTTTAAAGGAGCATTTACTTGAGACAGAGTATAGCAATAATTGATATGACATGAGAAGTAGTGCCTAATTAGAAGACCAGAGTAATAGGTATTCCAAGTACAGTTTTACTATTACACATTGCTATCCTCAGTGTACTTGCTTAGTTAACAGATACTAGTATATATAGTCAGGCAGGGTGCAAATTCTACCCATTTCCTGCTAGTTTCAAAAATTTGTTGGAGATTTTTAGGACCACTGACTTAACTATCTTTTGTATATAAGTGCATGGTTTCAGCCCTACCCTGTTTCATAATTTTACTTCTAGCCCTTTCTTCATTGTCTGATCCTTAAATTCTCACTTTCCACATAACTATATTATACATTCCAAGTTTTATTCTTTTGAGCTCTTACAAAGTGGACTATACAATATTTACATATGTAGGTCTGGTTTATTTCACTTGTGAGTAAATATTCATGACACATCCACTTAGTTATGAAAGCTTTGAGCTTATCATTATTTATAGCTGAATAATATTCCACTGAATAAAAACATAACATCTTTCTCAACCATTCTTCAAATGATGGGCATTTTGGTTGTTTCCAAGATTTGGCTATCACAAATTGTGCAGCTATAAACATAGGTACACAAATACCACTAGGATATGATGTTTTTAGTTCTTCTGGGAAAATTCCCAGAAAGGGGATAGCTGGATTGAATGGGATTACCAGTCTTAGTTTTTCAAGGAGTCTACACACTGATTTCCATAATGGTTGCACCAGTCTAATGCTCCACCAACAGTGGAGAAGGGTGCCTTTTCCCCACAGCATCTCCAACATTTGTTGTTGATTGATTTCTTTATGATACCCATTCTTTCTAGAGTGAGATGGTATCTCCGTGTGGTTTTAATTTGCATTTCATGAATGGTTAGTGATGTGGAGCATTTTTTCATGTATTTATTAGCTTGTAGTATTTCTTCCTCTGGGAAATGTGTGTTCATCTCAGATGTTCATTGCTGCATTGAGTCTTTGAATTTTGGGATCCTAATGTTTTTTAGTTCTTTATGAATTCTAGATAGAAGACTTGTCTGAGTACTTGTTAGTTAAGATTTTTTTTGAAATTTGTTGATTCTCTTTTTACTTTGTTGGCAATTTCTTTTGATGTGCAAAAGCTTCTCAGTAAGAGGAGGTTCCAGTTGTTAATTCTTTCTGGTATTACACATGCAGTTTGATTTTTGTCCATGAACTTCTTGCCTACCCTGATGTTTTCAACATTTCCTCATACTTTCTCTTCCAAGAGATTTAGTGTTCCTGTTTTAGTATTTAGATGTTGATAGACCTGGGCCAAGTTTTAGTTTCCAGCATATAGAGATCTAAGTTTCCCAGCACCATGTGTTAAAAAGGCTATCTTTCTTCCAGTAGACACATTTGGCCCCTTTGTCAAAGATAAAGTGGCTGAGTGTGTTTGTATTTGCTTCTGCATTGTCTTAGTTGCACTTCTCTCATTGCTGGGACAAATAACCAACACCCAAAATGAAGGAAGAAAAGGTTTATTTAGCTCACAGTTACTGGAGGTTTCAGTCCATACTTGACTGGCTCCAATGCAGAGAGGCACATGGCAGAGAGCAGCAGTTTGTGGTGACATAACAGCAACAATAGCGACAGAGGCAATCGACCAACCAGGGCAACAGACAGCAACAGTTTAACTCTGTCTCTCTGTCTCTCTTTATATTATATTCAGGCTCTCCACCACAGCCTATCCACCTTACACTACACCCATAATCTCAGAAGTACTTAAAACACATAATCCCAGGGATCATGGATCAAGTCTCAAGCTCTATATCAGTACTAAAATATATAATTCCAGTAACTCATGAGTCAAGTCTCAATTTATAGAAGTCCCTGCCCCATGACTGCACGAGGCTTTGGGGGGACAACTAGACATAAACCATAACATGCATCTTCTAATTTATTCCACTGATCCTCATGTCTATTTATTGCCAATACCATGCTGATTTTATCACTGTGGCTTTGTATTATAATTTTAGGTCAGGAATTGTAATGCCTCCTGCCTTATATTTGCTGGCCAGGATTGTATTTGCTATTCTAAATCTTTTGTAGGGCCAAATAAATTTTAGGAATGACTTCTCCAGGTCTGTGAGGTATGCTGATGGTATTTTGATAGGGACTGCATTAAATCTGTATAACAATTTAGAGAGTATGGCCATCTTCACAGTGTTGGTTCTTCCTATACAGGAGCAACGAATATCTTTCCATTTTCTGAAATTCTCTATGATCGCTTTTTTTCAGAATATTGTAGTTTTCATTGAAAAAAAATACTTTATTTCTTAATTTGAATTATTTCATTTTATGAGATACTATTGTAAAAGATATTATTTCTCTAATTTCTCTCTCAGTGTGTTTTTTTATCTGTGTAGAGGAATGCTGTTGAATTTTGGGTGTTGACTTTGTATCCTGCTATACTACTGAATTTGTGTATTAATTCTATTAGCTTTTTGGTGGAATTTTTTGGGTCTTCCAAGTAGACTATCATGTCATCTACAAATAATGATAGTTTAACTTCTTTACCTAGTCTCATTCTTTTAGTTGTCTCTCTTGTCTAATGGTTATAGCTAGTGATTCCAGAACTATACAGAATAGGAGTGTTGATAGAGGACATCCTTGTCTTGTGCCAGATCAAAGAGTCAAAGACTTCAATTTTTCCCCATTTAGAATTATGTTAGCCATTGGATTGTCATAGTTGACTTTTATCAGACTGAGATAGAGGTCGTCAATTCCAATTTTCTGTAGGACCTTGAACATGAATGAGTGTTGGACTTTGTCAAAAGCCTTTGCTGCATCAATTGAGATAATAATGTGGTTTTGCATTTGGCTTTATTGATATAGTGTATTACATTTATAGATTTGCATATCTGAACCATCCTTGCATCCCTGGGATGAATCCTATCTGGTTACAGTGTATTATCTTCTTAATGATTCATTTTACTCTATTGGTGAGGATTTTATACAGGATTTTTTCCATCTATGTTCATGAGAGAGGTTGGCCTGTAGTTCTCTCTCCTTTTTTTTTTTTTTTTTGCTTTTTGAGACAGGGTCTCGCTGTGCAGTTCAGGCTGGCCTTGAGCTCACTTTTGTAGTCCAGGCTGGTCTCGAACTCACATCGATCCTCCTTCCTCAGCCTCCCGAGTGCTGGGATTACAGGCGTGAGCCACCACGCCCGGCCTGTAGTTCTATTTTTTGGTGGCATTTTTCTCTGGTTTGATAAGTATTATATTATCAATATAATACTTGCTTTCAGGAATTATTTTGGGAGGATTGTTACATTTTCTATTTCACTGAAGAGTTTGAGGAGTATTAGCATTACATCTTATGTTAATTTCTTGTAGAATTCAGTGTTGAATCCATCAGGACCTCGACTTTTCTTTGTCGGTAGTTTTTTAAATTTAATTTTGTATTTCATTGGCTGATATTGGATTGTTAAGCATTCTTATATCTTCTTGATTCAGGTTTGGTAATTTGTACCTTTGTAGGAATCTGTCCATTTCATCTGTGTCTTCAATTCTGTGAGAGAAAAGATTCTCAAAGTAGCTATGAATGGTCTTCTAAATCTCCGCAGGGTCTGTAGTAATTTTATCTTTCTCTTTCCTTATTGCTTGAATTTGCGTTTTTCCTTTCCTCTATTTGATGAGGTAGCTATAGGCTCACCAATTTTATTTAATTTTTCAAAGAACCATCTTTTTGATTCATTAATTTTTGTATTGTTTTCTTCATTACAATTGAATTAATTTCAGCTCTAAACTTTAAATTTCATCCCATCTTTGGGCTTTGGGTTTGGTTTGCTCTTCTTTTTCTAAATGATCAATGTGCAGCATTAGAGTATTTTATCTGTTCACATTTGGTTTTCTTAATGTGTGAGTTCAGAACTATAAATTTCCCTCTAAGAAATGCTTTCATTGCTTCCCATAAATCCCAATAAATAGTGTTTGAATTTTCAGTAGATTGTAGATATTGTTTAATTTCTTCTATAATTTCATCTGTAACCCATTCTAAGGAGGGTACTGTTTAATTTCCATTTGTTCATGTGATTCTTGTGGGTTTGGTTTTTTTGTTTTTTTTTTTTTTTTTTTTTTTTTTTTTTTTTTTTTTTTTTTTTTTTTTTTTTTTTTTTTTTTTTTTTTTTTTTTTTTTTTTTTTTTTTTTTTTTTTTTGTCTTTTAGAGACAGGGTTTCGCTGTTCAGGCTGGCCTTGAGCTCAGTTTTGTAGCCCACGCTGGTCTCAAACTCTCCCCGATCCTCCTGCCTCAGCCTCCCGAGTGCTGAGATTACAGGTGTGCGCCACCACGCCCGGCTTCTTGTGGTTTCTTTTGTCATTTATTTCCAGTTTCATGGCAATGTGGTCAGAAATTATGCATGGAATAATTTCTCTTCTTGCATATACATAAGCACGACTTATGGATTAGTATGTGGTCTATTTTTTAAAATGTCCCATGAGCAGCTGAGAAAAAATATGTAATCCAAAGTGGCTGGGTGAAATACTTCGTATATGCCTGCTAAATCCAATTGTTCCAAGTACTGGTTCAATTCTGTTTACTTCTTTGTTGACTTTTTGTCTGATTGACCTATCTTTTTTGGGATAAGGGGGTGTTAAGATCTCCTATTAGTATGGTTGTATTGGATATTAGAGTTTTCATGTCCATTAAGATTTTTCTTATACAGCTGGGTGCTCCTGTATTGGATGCATACATATTTATCAGTGTTATCTCTTCCTCTTGAATTTTTCTCTTAAACAGTATCTAGTGGCCTTCCTTATCTCATTTGATCATTCTTGGTTTGAAGTTGAGACTGTCTGCAAATAGGATTGTTACCCTTACTTTTTTCCTATGTGCTGGGGCCTGTAGTATTGTTTTCAATCCTTTGACTTTCATCCTATAAATTTCTTTATGAGTTAGGGGCATTTCTTGTATATAGAATATTGGTAAAGCCGGGCATGGTGTCGCACGCCTGTAATCCCAGCACTCGGGAGGCTGAGGCAGGAGGATCGGTGAGAGTTCGAGACCAGCCTGGACTACAAAAGTGAGCTAAAGGCCAGCCTGAACTGCACAGTGAGACCCTGTCTCAAAAAGACAAAACAAAAAACAAAACAAACAAAAAAAAAAGAATATTGTTAGTCTGTCTTTCCTAATCCACTATTCCAGTCTATTTCTTTTAACTGGTGAATTTACATTGAGATGATTTACATTGATGGTTTTAATTGAGAAGTATTGATTTATGCTGTTATGTTCCTGCTGTTGATTACACCTTCATCCCCTATGTTTTATTGTTTGCCCTGTTGAATGGGTTCTTTTTATCCTGATTCATGAAATTCTGGTCATTTTGGTCCTTCTATAGAGTATCTCTTTTAGTAAACTATGCAGGGTTGCCCTTGTCATCATGAAATTCTTTAGTTGTTCTTGGTCATAGAAGTAATTTACTTTTCCATGAAACTTGAAAGAGGATTTTGAAGGATATAGCAGTCTGGGCTGGAATTTGTTTTCATGAGGGACTTGAAGAACTCTGCTCCATGCTTTTCTTGACTTCATGGTTTGTGAAGAGAAGTCTGCCATTATAGTGATGGGTTTTCCTATTAATGCGATCTGTTTCCTTTTCTCTAGCAGCTTTTAGTATGTTATTCTTATGCTGGGTTTCTGGGGTCTTGATTATTATATGTCTGTCTATGTTTTTAACAGGGTTAATGTTTTTTGGAGGTCTATATGCTTCAGTCACTTGACTGCCAAATTGTTTCCCCAAATTTGAGCTTTCTGCTAATACTTCTGCCCATATTCTTTTTATATCACATGTATTAACTCCTTCTTTCTCGTTGATGTCTATTAATCTCACGTCACTCATCTTTGCATCATCTTATAGATGTTGAATACTTTTTCCTACATCCTAGTTGTTTTTAAGAGATCCTTGCTTGCCTTTTCACTAGCTGCTACAGTGTCTTTAAGATCTGGAACTCTATCTTCACTTTCATTCAGATGTCTTTGTCAGCTTTTCACTGAGGTTTTACATTCCTGTGTATCTCTTTGAATCTGCTTCATGCAATCTTTTCTCTCCTATATTGCTCATTGAAAGACTCCAAAGTTTTCCTAATCTCATCCAACTTTTTATCAGTATCTTTTTCAGAAGCAGTTATTAATTCTTTCATTATGGTTATATTTTCTTTTTTATTTCAGAAATTATTTATGATCTGATTTCCTCTCTACCATTCTGTAGTTGTCTCTTTTCTTCAGATGCTATTAATTCAAAGAGTTCTTTTTTTACTTCAGAGATTATTTCTGATTTGACTTCTTCTGTACCTATTTACAGTTATATCTTTACTTAAAATCCTATTAATTCAGAGATTTTTTTTTTTTTTTGCTTCAGAGATTATCTTTGATCTGGTTTCCTCTATGCCTTCCTGCAGTTGTTTCTTTACTTCAGATGCTATTAATTAAGAAATTTCAGCTGTGTGATTACCATCTTCTGCTATGCTAGTGTCTCTTGCATTTTAGGGGGTTGGCTTCAGGGCTTGAGATTGCATTTTGCTCCTTCTCTTCATCATTGTGTACAGCACTGTCCTCTGATCTTTGGTGCAGAGCTTGGTGCAATTTTACCTTTAGCATAATTCATACCCAAAAGAGTTTATATGGTTAAGGCAATTTTACTTTTGTATTTATAGAACTACAGTTAGGGACACTATAGTGGGTAGTGATATTTACTTGTTGACAAACTTTTATAACTGATGAATTTGTATTTTACACAATAAGAGCAAACTTTATGCCTGTGTAGCTCTGGTGACATTAAATTGGCAGTTTGTATCTGTCTGATTACCTCCCTTTAATGTACCTGGGGTCTTCCAGGCAAGATAGTTCATGCAGTTACCTGTTGTCCCCTCTGTAAATCAAGAGGGGGGAAAAAAAGACACTCCCATAAATCTAGGTCCAGCAAAGTGTCTCAGCTTACCAGATCTGGATCTCCCAACTTTTAATTTGCCCAGATGTACACAGCTTGGGTCTGGCTGCTGTTTTTAGCTTCTTCCTGCTGTAGCCAATGGGAGTGAGCCCCACATACAAGCCAGGCCTGGGATGGGTCTGGAAGAGATAGTCTGATGGGCGGGTGTGGCGCAGGAAGTCTCACACACACGCAGCCTGAGATGAGTACACAGGAGATCAGGAGGGTGGGTGCGGAACTAGTCAATATCTTTTGATTGAGAATTGAGACCATTCACATTGAGAGTTGTTAACGATAGATATTGACCAATTGCTACTGCTGTTTTACTTTCCTGTTGCAGATACCCTGTATTTTCCTTCTTCTTAACTTCTCTCTTTACCTGGTGTATTCATTCTATTAGTTCTTTCGTCATTGTCAGCTTCATTGTCTCGAGTAAATTCTTAAGAATTTTGAGGAATGCTGATTTGGTGGTCATAGATTATTTTTAGGTGTTCTTTATCTTGAAAATATCTTATTTCTCCATCTATTCTGAAAAATTATTTTGCAGGATATATCATCCTTGGTTGGACATTTTTTTTAATGGCTTGAGATGCTTCACTCCAAACTTTCCTGGTCTTTAATATTTGTGTTGAGATGCACTCTAATACAAATAGTTTTACCTCTATGTGTGATAGTTGCTCTTCTGTAACCACTTTTAAGATTTTATTCTTGTGTTATAGTCATAGGATTTGACAATAACATGTCATGGAAAAATTCTTTTCTGATTGTGGCTGTTTGGGTTTTCAGATACCTAAGTTATCTTTATGTTAAATTATTTCCCCTTATTTGGAAAGTTTTCCACTAATATTTCAGTAAACAGGCTTTTTAATGCTCTTTGTGTTGTCTTCTGAGTCTTCCATAATTTCAATTAATATTAGTCTAATCCTCTTTGGGCCCTCTAGGAGATTCTGGATCCATTTTTCATATTTTCTTGTTGTTTTTAAGATACCCATGATTAATTAGCCACTGACGACTATCTTCTTCTGACACTATTCTCAAATCTCTTCTAAAAATATTTTTGGTATAATTTTTCTTCTTCTAAATTTCTACTTGAACTCTTTTGTATTAGTACAGTACATCTTCATAATACGTGCAGCTGACAGTCATCATGGGGCATGGCTCTATGTAAATGTTTCAGTGTGTTTCCGTTTTTTAGCTCCCTGCTCTTCACTTCCCCCTTTTCTTCCTCCTCTAATTTCCCTATCCCACTTTTTATTCTTGTTGACATTATTAATCTTAGATCATGTTATGGTATATAACGTGTACATTCCCTGAGAGTATGTACATAACATAGCTTTATTCTACTTATTTTCCTTTTATTTCCTCTTTCTCCTTCATCCTTGCTCTCTTGGACCCGTTCCCTATTGTAAGAGATCCAGCCCCTTATCACCTTCTACCTAACCCTTATCATTGTCTGTTTGTGCCTTGCCTCACTCAAATGAGAGACAATCTATGGTATTTAAGCTGTGTGCTTGGTTTATTTCACTCAACATTATATTTCCAGGTGCATCTGTTTTTCTGAAAATGTCTGATATTTGTCATTTTTTATATCCCAGTAGTATCCCACTATTATCAGTACCATAGCTTCTTTATCCAATCACCTGTTGATGGGCATACAGGCTGCTTCCAGGATTTAGCTAATAAAAACTGCACTGCTATAAATATTGGTATACAAAAAAATATTGATATACATGCTGCTATGGTTTATATCTAGTTGTCCCCCTAAAGCAGCAACCCTTGGCATCAACCACATGGGCCTATGCAGAATGAAGGAGTTCTGAGGTTAAGAAGGCTTCCACCTCAATTTCCGAAGAAAAAAGGCCTGGGAGGCCAGGAAGTATGCCCCTGAGAGGGCAGTGTGTAAAGCTGTGTGTGAGAAACCTGTTCAGTGGAACCCCAGGAGTTTGGAAAAGCCAGGAACGTGGATCGCGCAAAGATGGAGCAAAGCTGGCCTAAGAAAAAAGCCATGGAAACTACCACCAAAAATGTCTTAGGGACAGAGCTGCATGGAGCTCACAGCTCAGTACAGACTGTTTTGGATGCTCCAATTGGAACTATGGGTTTAATGTTTACCTTGCTGGACTTTGGACTTGCATTGGTACCAGTGTTTTGTATTCCCCTGTTGTTTGCAACTTGTGGAATGGTAATGCTTATCTTGTGCCTTTGAATGTTGGATATGTTTAACTTTTCTATTGTATAGGGGCTCACAGTTGAGAGTTTGCCTTGGATCTTGGAGGAGACTTGGGATTTGGACTTTTCAGCAATACTGAAACAGTTAGGACTTTGACAACTTTTCCAGATGAATTAAAATGTCTTTTGTACAAAGGGATATGTATGAGTCTTTGGGGATCCAGGGGCAGAATGTTATGATTTATGTCTAGTTGTTCACCCAAAGCCTCATGCAATCATGGGGTGGGGACTTCTATAGATTAAGACTTGACTCATGAGTCATTGGGATTATGTGTTTTAGAGATTATTGGTCTCAGTACTGTGGGGAATTATAGGTGTGGCCTGAGGCAGATAGGCTAAGGCAGAGAGCCTGATGTAATTTAAAGAGAGAAAGAGAGACAGACTAGTGCTGTTCCTCTCTGGTTGGTCAGTTGCCTCTGTTGCGACTGTTGCTGTTCCACCTCCATGAACTGGATGCTCTCTGCCTTGTTCCATTCAGCCCTGGGCCAGCCAAATATGGACTGAAACCTCCAGTAACTGTGAGCTAATAAACCTTTCCTTCCTTCATTTTGAGAGTTGTCTATTTGTCCCAGAATTGAGTGAAAAGTAACTAAGACACATGTATTTCTGTAGAATGAGGTCTCAAGTTCTTTAGAGTGGATACTCACAAGGAGAATAGTTAGGTTCTATGGAAATTCTAAGTTCAGTTTTTTGAGAAATCTGCACACTGATTTTCAAAATGGTTATATTAGTTTATACGTCCACCAAAAAATGTAGAAGAGTTTTCTTCTATCACAGTCTTGCCAGCATTTATGATTGATTGTTATTGCTATTGTTATTGTCATTTGTATTTGTATCTCATTTGAGCTCTGGTAGCTTTTTATTAATGTCTGTGGTAGACTTGCTGAACTTTTTTCAATCTGGCTCAATATCTTCTTACTTGTATTATCTGTGGGTTTGCCAAATGCCTTTTTGATATGTCTTTTTATCTCCCTTGACACGATTTCAATTAATTTGGGTATGTAGCTTTTTATTTTCTCCCCATCAGTGCCCCCTTGGATCAGCCTAGGAGAAGGTGGGCTTTGGGGGAGACATTTGTTGGCTTGCCTTCTTAAGTTTTCCTTTGTTTATATTTTTACTTGAGTCTTGTGAGTTAACCATACTAGAAAACATTCTTTCTGGTACATAAAGGTCTTCAGTTAATGCCTGTTCTTCAGTGGTAACGGAATTGGGGGCGGGGGGGGTTGACTAACTATCAGCCTTTGCCTGTGTTGCAAGATGCAAGCATCTCCAAGCACTCAGGGCAGGAGATTTCAGCGTATGCATTTCTAATACTCAGTGCCTAGCTCTTTAGGAATGGGCCACAATATTATTAATGACCTCAAGGCAATCCAAATGTTGACATCTCAAGAAAACCAATTAATAGCAACAGCTATGCCATCTTGGCTATAGTAATAAAATCAGCATCAATTATAGCACAAAATACAAAGTGAATGTTGACAAATTTTAACGTGTTACCTTTAATTATAAATAGTCAATAATTCAAATAAAATATGATCTACTGTTGAGCTATGGTAAATATCTAGTAGGAGGAAAACTTTATCTCTTCTAACAATAGGAACAACATTCATTAGCAATAACATGATGTTAACTAGATATGTACAGAATTATAAAGTTTAGTAGTGATACTAGTAAAGGTAGAGAGAATGGGGAATTCAAGAATGAAAATAGCAAACTTTGAAAAATTAATCAATGGAATATGAGTATTTTTCTGTTGTTGCTAGCTGAAGTTTTTTATTAACTCATGATCACCTGTCTTCTGGTTTGTTGAAGCAGTCAGTCAGACAACACTTGCCACAACATTGTCTGTCCAAGTGGCTGCCATGAAAACCCCTGCACCACATCCATCTGAAAGGCACTCTCGACGAAGACAACTGATGTTGCCATTTTCATTCACCTTATAGTATTTCAGGACTTAACCTTCTTTCTCTATGTTTATTCTTCTTGGGGGTGGAGTAAGACTTCTTCTTCCTTTTCTTAGCACCACCATGGGGTCTCAACACGAGATGAAGGGTAGACTCCTTTTGAATGTTGTAATCACACAAGGCATGTCCATCTTCTAGTTGCTTACCAGAAAAGATTAGCCTTTGCTGATCAGGAGGAATTCCTTCCTTATCCTGGATCTTGGCCTTTACATTTTCTATAGCATCCAAGGGCTCAACCTCAGGCATGATGGCCTTCCCTGGAAGGGTTTTCATGAAAATCTTCACCTTGATAGTGGTTCCACCACAGATGGTGGATCCATTGGGCAAGCCAGATGGCTCAGTGGTCTAAAGTGCTTGCTTAGGTAAGTTTAAGTAATTGCAGAGACTGTGGTTCAATCCCCGGCACCACCTGCTGCACCAACCCCACCCCCAAGGCAGGCTGAGCCAGCCATTAAAAAAGAAAAAAGTAAAGGAATATGAGTTGGAGGAAAGAAAGTGACATACGATGTTAGGCTGAGAAGTAAAATAGGGGCTTGGGATATGTCTCAGTGGTACAGCACTTGCCTGGCAAGAGCAAGGTCCTGAGTTCAATTCCCGACACCAAAAGAAAAACAAAAAAGGGAAAAGCAAACTAATAGTGCTAGAGAACAGTTGCAGAAAAGAGCACAAGCAAGAAGAAAAAGACACACAGACAGCAATATCCAAATGAAAAAACAACTAAGAAAGCAAAAAAGTCTTTCCCACAGTGTATGAAAATTCCAGTTGCGACTATGAAAAGATAAAAATTACACCAAATCTAGTCTTGTTTATCTTACTTGGCTTGCATTTTTCTGGACTAAATATAATTCAGATTTCCCCTCCTTCTTCATATATGCTGTACTTATAGCCAGAAAAATAAAATGACCTGTAGAAAGTAGAAGTGAAGTACAAAGACAGCTAGGTTGGATACAAGTAGGTGTTTGTCTTGCTGGAATGTCCTTAAAACAGTTAGCCACCTGGGATTGGCTGAAGCTGGGCTGTCCTGATTGGCTGAGACTTGACTATTTGTTACAAAAGCTAATCACTCACATAGGTTTTTCATGTATTTGCATACTTGCAAATTTAGGCTAAATTTAGTTCGATTTATCATCACACATCATTGTTAGTACTTGATGTGACTTTTAAATTTTGGTTATTCTGGCTTTTGCTTTGCTAGTGATTAAAAAGTTTCTGTAATATTTGCTGAATGTGGAAGAAGAAGAAAGAAGAAGAAGAAGAAGAAGAAGAAGAAGAAGAAGAAGAAGAAGAAGAAGAAGAAGAAGAAGAAGAAGAAGAA